>REGL01000347.1:75374-105921 GCA_004194395.1 Aurelia aurita complex sp. Pacific | reverse complement strand
TCCTTCTATCTTCGGTGATGCTGCGAATGCTAGCCTCTGTGCAGGCCACCAGTTACATCATCCTCTAAAGTTGACTTATTTGCATAATGAGTACTATCAATAAGTGGCTAATGATTCGTTCGTTCTAGAAAACGATTGTTTTGACATAATTAAGCTGCTAATGAAGACAAGAACGTGCCAATTCTGGGTAAATTTGTTGTTGTGCCAGGGTAAACATCATGGTAATTTATCCATCTTATGGTGTCAAATCTGTCTAACATGAAATAAGCCGACGTCAAATGTTGCTATAGGATCGCGGGAAACTTCTGTCTTGTATGCGCTTTACGTGCGCTTTCTTTATTTCCGTGCCAATTAGCAGAGATAAAACGTTAATCAATCGCTTTAACGAGCGTGACGGAAGTAGGTTACTTTCTTTCTTTCTTTCTGACTGACTGACTGCCTGACATCGAAGCCCCTTCTTAGATTACAGAGTTGGACTTTGTAATAAAAAACGATGTACAATAATGTTATCCATACATACCTATTTCAATGGATTTTAAATACAGCCTCTCTGCTTTTTCATACTCTGCCATGTCATAATTGTATAAAGATGCTAAATGACCAAGGGACAGTGCTACTTCGTAATCCTGCAAAGAAAATTTGAAAAGTCGGGCGAAGTTAGCCAAATTAGATGTTTTTCTGGTACAGTTTAAAAATCTAGAGTGCCCGTATTTCTCCAACATTCGCATTTTCGAACAAATTTTCATTTCTCTTCATAAGTGCTTTTTATGAAATATCATAAACGTACGAGAAGATACAATTTGAGAGGCTCCCCATAAAACGTCCATTGTTTACGAGAATTTTGCCTAACTTAAGGCAGATTTTCCCCTGAATATGGCCAATTTGTGTAAATTTTTCCAACGTTGGGTAACTGTCATGCCTCCAACGCCCAAGTGAAACACTGAAAATTCGACTTCTTAGACTTTAAGTTACTTCAAACACACTTCAATTTCCCCTGAGAATTCACAATAAAAGATGGCAGTTGCATGTTTGTCGAATATGAATGAAGATCGAAGTTCAATTTTTATATTGGCTGAAGATGAATTTGCCCAAACGGCATTGTATTTTGATGACGAATGCAAAATATTTAGGCCCAGTTTAAAGATCGTTTCTCTTGCCGTGTCGAATTTGATAGATGTTGCTAAAAACTCCCAAGTGTCAATTAAATTCGACATAAAAACGATGTTTAAATCATCTGCCGTTTTAATAGATAAAACTGAAGGAGTTAAGAAGCTCTGTCATATCAAACGGCAGAAAAATGAATTGATTTAAACATCGTATTTCTGTTGCATTTAACTAATCAATTCTAGGCCATGGTCTGCAGTTTCTACATGTGATCAGCCAATGCGCTTGTGCATTTTGCAAAATCGCCATTTTAACCATTTTAATTTCAATCCCCGCAAAAATGATATCTATATCAGATTTTTAGACACAACGGATTCAGCCGTTTTTACTGCAGTTCGATTCGACACGGCAAAAAACGATGTTTAAACTAGGCCTTAATTTGCAAGAGAAAGGTACATGAAACATATTTCATCAATGTTATTTTACCTCCTTTCCTAGGAGACTCTCTTTGATTTGTATGGCTCGTAGATGCATCTGCTCTGCTTCCTGTAAAGTAAACCAAGTTAAACGTTTGGTTTTACCACTTAGCAATTCGGATATGAAGCCGTTTCACAAGCACTGGGTGTCCCAAAAAAGTACTCCTGTTTGAAAAATCAACAAAATTTGATTACATGGCTATTTTTAAATTTCTTTTTTTGGCAAGAAGATCAAGGACAAAATTTCTTGTGAATTGTTTTGAAATTAGCAAATTCAGTTCTTTTAAGGGCTGCCTGGTCTTGAAGCATATTACAAAAATAACTAATGATATCTTTTTGTACATCAAGCTTCTAGTTTGGTCAAAAGTTTCAGAAAGAAACATAAGACATTGTTGTACAATCATTGACCAAGAGATAAACGGGAAAATCTTATGATTGGTTTAATAATCAAGTTTTCGTGACTTTTCACAAAGGGGAGTCTTGATCGGAACACTAGGTAATAAAAACAAAAATTCAGTTTTTAAATACAGTCTTTATTTTCAGAAATCGGTACAAACAAATAGGTTCAAAAATGGATTCATTACTTTATCCACTCGAAAAGCAATACAAATCTTCCAGCCACCCAATCACCCAGAAACACCTACCTTATACCGCTTCATTGACTGATACAGTCTACCAAGATTTCCATAATGTTTCGCAGTTTGAACGTTGCTTTCGCCGAACGCATTTCTATAAGAAATATAAGAGTCTTAAACAAGCGATCTATGAATATTCATTCATTGAAAATCAACACACAAAATAAACACTTCTAGCTTTCACATGCAACCCAAGTGAACCCAGAAAATCAGCTTCATAGTTTGCAATTTTCAAAACAAAGAGCCAAATCCGACTATCTTTTCTCTTTTTAAAAACCCAAAGGACACATTTCAACGATTCCATCTAAGTTAAAGGTGACAGGGCACAGGAAACTGCTTATCATTATGCGGTTGAGAACCCGACAGTAGAATATATCGCCTGCTCTACCAAGAAAGCTAGAATCACTAACTCTCCTCCAAAGCCCCGTCCCTACCTAACAATATTCGATATCTTACCAAATAACCCTTAGAAATTTCAAAGTGTTGAACCAATATCATCCCCTCTACTACGACAATTTCGCCTTCTCTTTTCGACTTGAGTTTTCTTTCTTCTACTATGATTCTACGTCTGTTCGACCGCTTCTACGAGTTACTCAACGGTAAATAAGCCGATTTCACAAACATACCTCGCTAATTTCAGGGATTCTAAATGAAGTTCTTCTGCTTCGAGTAATAATTTATCTTTTTTGCAAGCATCTATACTATCGATTGCAACTTCTTCCAATATCAAAGCTATGAAGAAAAACAAGAATTTGATTAATAAGATTCCGAAGGCTCACAACATGAAATTCATCAATAAAGGATAGCGCCATCTGCTAAAATTTGCTTGAATTTCGACCCAGAATTTTTTCAGGTAGGATCTTCAGTTGGGAAAATATTTGATTTATTTAATATCAGGTAAAATTAAATTAGAGACAATTGATAGCTTAATCAACTGCACAGGCAATCAAATGCCAATTTGCTAAACCTTTGTATGTTTGATAAATTAAGACTGCGTTCACAAGATGCCGGCACATTTCGAAAACGGTTCAAAATCGATCGGGTACAAGCCAACAAATGGAATTTGAAAAAGTGTTAATTTGAGTGCAACATACCTTTTACTCTCTTTGATGATGCAAGAAGCAAATGATCCGATTCAAGAATTTTCGTGAATGTCTGAATCGCTACTTCAGCATGATCCCTTAGAGAGACAATAGTTACAAATTTTAAAAATTCTGTATTCATAAAAGTTTACCATCATGGAAATATAAATACTAACATATTTAATCATGGGTATGAGGAAACAATATGTTGTTTTCTCGAACATAATGTGTTAATAAATCATACCTGTGTCTTTATTCTTGTTGTTTTCGCCTGCAATTTATGCTCAAATCCTCAAATCAACTACCAAATTCAAGTCTGTAACTGTAACGGCCCGGCGGGAAATTTACGAAACCGCAAACGAGGACAGCCTTGACAAAATATTATTTACGCCGTTACAGTTACAGACTTGAATTTGGTAGTTGATTTGAGGATTTGAGCATAAAGTGCAGGCGAAAACAACAAGAATAAAGACACAGGTATGATTTATTAACACATAATGTTCGAGAAAACAAACATATTGTTTCCTCATACCCATGATTTAACCAATAATTTTTTCCTCAATCTAATGATTAATTAGGTGTGTGTGATCCTGTATACTTGCAGGCAAACTGATTTACTGTAAAAATACAAATGTACAAAATCCAATAATGACGAAACAACTTCTGTTGAGATTTGAATGAAAACGGCATGGCACAATGATTCAACGGCATGTCACAATGAATAGATTGATGAATAAAATATTTACCTTGCTTTGTGAAAGTTACCAGAACTATAGTCGCGAACATACAATGCGTAAGCGAGGTCCTCATGACTGCCAGCAGTTAATAGATTGTTTGCACCAAAAATTTTTTGCCGAATATCTAAAGCNGTATGAGGAAACAATATGTTTGTTTTCTCGAACATTATGTGTTAATAAATCATACCTGTGTCTTTATTCTTGTTGTTTTCGCCTGCAATTTATGCTCAAATCCTCAAATCAACTACCAAATTCAAGTCTGTAACTGTAACGGCCCGGCGGGAAATTTACGAAACCGCAAACGAGGACAGCCTTGACAAAATATTATTTACGCCGTTACAGTTACAGACTTGAATTTGGTAGTTGATTTGAGGATTTGAGCATAAAGTGCAGGCGAAAACAACAAGAATAAAGACACAGGTATGATTTATTAACACATAATGTTCGAGAAAACAAACATATTGTTTCCTCATACCCATGATTTAACCAATAATTTTTTCCTCAATCTAATGATTAATTAGGTGTGTGTGATCCTGTATACTTGCAGGCAAACTGATTTACTGTAAAAATACAAATGTACAAAATCCAATAATGACGAAACAACTTCTGTTGAGATTTGAATGAAAACGGCATGGCACAATGATTCAACGGCATGTCACAATGAATAGATTGATGAATAAAATATTTACCTTGCTTTGTGAAAGTTACCAGAACTATAGTCGCGAACATACAATGCGTAAGCGAGGTCCTCATGACTGCCAGCAGTTAATAGATTGTTTGCACCAAAAATTTTTTGCCGAATATCTAAAGCAACCTGTGAAAGAGAAATAACATGTATATTGATATATATTGTCCATACTCTTATTACGATATCCAATGCAGGAGGGGGGGGGGGGCTCTCAAAGGGTGAATTTTTCTTAAAAGCCTAAAGTTCTTCCTGCACAATGGATTGACTCTGGTCTTCCTGATACATATCCGGTTTTGTTCAGGATACTGCGAACTCCCCCTTTTGTAAATCACAATGGAAAAGATGATAACTCTGATTGGTGCGCTGATCAATGGAATGGGCGAAGCGATTTAGGGCATGCACGAATTCACAAAGGAAAAATGAAGGATGACGACCCTACAATCGTTAGTGCGCATATTTCAAAGCGCTTAAACGGGGGTCTAGCTCTTCTGGAGAAAATCCGTAAGAATTTCACTGATAGTATCCCGAACAAGGTTTATCATTCATTACATGTATTTGGCAAAGGTCGCCACAGAGGCAATATAATTAAATACAATAATTTTCACATGCATAATATTTCCTAAACACAAGCATCTTTGGCAGCAGATATAGTTAAAAAGCAAGACGGCTGGATATGTTGAAAGAATTAACTGGGATGTCCTTGCATCAACTTAATTAAAAAGAAATGAACGAAACAGAATGGAGATTGTTTGTTCAGAGGATCACCAGAAGTCGCCAGCCACTTGAGGGCACCTAACACACACACACGCACACACATACTTAAAAAATATCAATTTCATGACATTCTATCGATTTCCTCTCTGCTCACTTGGTTTTTACGATTACTCTTAAACGAATTGATTATGGTTTTTACGATTACTGTGAGCTTTATTTGTAGAATAATATCAGCTTGGTGAAATCAACAAGTTTCTGTTCTGTGCTCTCATTTCTCACAAATTTGCAAACATGACAAGTAGTGGATCAAAACGGAATTACTCCAAGGAAAGGCACTAAGTTTTAAAAATCATTCGTAATGTTTATTGCGCGACTGTGTATCTTAATGATTTATGATATCAAGAATTTTTGGTTATGGCCTTCACATGGCCTTTAAATCATTTAAAATCATCGTAAGGATAGCGGGGGCTCTCTCCTCGATGAGTTTACCTATTGAGAGAGCTCCTCCTTTAAGTAATTCCCCACATACAATTTATCTTGTTTCTCGGTTTGCATCTGTATATTAATTTTCCGTATCAATGCATTAATTTTCTGTAATATTGTCTTCTTTTCTCATACTGGGTGTCCCAAAAAAGTACTCCTATTTCAAAAATCACCAAAAATTGATTATCAAACCTTTGATAAAATTTTCTTTTTGAGTTGTTTTGTCAAAAACCCAAAAATATTCATAGATGATAAAAATGTTTGCTTTTGAAACAGCAAGGTAGAAAAATTACACGTTGAAAAACCATATTTTGAGCTATAGTTTTTAAGCAAAATAATCAATCTTGCCAAAGAGTCAAAATTTTCAGATTTTTTACCATCATTGAGGTCTGCCATGATGGTGCGCATTTCATTCTGTCATTTATGTGACCAAACTAGATGCTTTACATGCACAAAGAAATTGATCTGGCAATTATCAGTGCTTATTTGCAGTATGATTCAAAACCAGGTATTACTCAATTTGCTTTTTTTTTTTTTTTTTTTTTTTTTTTACAAGATCAGCTATATATTGGAAAATAATTTGGTCCTTGATATACCTGACAAAGAAAGAAAATTGAAGATCGGCCGTGAAATCAAATTTTGGTGATTTTTCAAACAGGAGTACTTTTTTGGGACACCCGGTAGTTTGGTTATTTGTTGGTATAGTAAATAAATTGTGTGCAGTGAATTTAAAATATATATGAACTGAACTGAACTGAGCCTTAGTAGACTCTCTGCTCTGGATGAATAAAAAATAACTCACTTGATAAATATCTACAGAAGCTGCAACGGCATCTACGTTTAACAAATAAAAACCATAATCAGTCAAACAATCTGCATATTTTGAATGATTCTCTCCCACGAAAGATCTGAAAAAAAATGAAGAAATTTTATTACTTCATTCAATGTTTCATTATACATATGTTGTAGATATTCATAGACTATGGTCTTATTGACAAATATATCATGCTTCCTCAAACAGTTCAGAAAATACGATGGTTTTAAGTTCTTGAAAGATTCTTCTTGAATTCTTAAAAAGGAAAAAATCCTCTACTTCTAAAAATATACAGCTTCTCTCAAGTCATTGAATTTAAATAACTAGGTCCTAGAATTTTACCCTAACCAATTTAAAGATTTGGAGCATACGCTCTTGCACAGCCCCCTTACAAAGGTGAAGGTGAAGTTGCAGTTTTTAGCGCCAAGCGCTGGGATCGCAGAAGTAGAATAGTTCTAATCGAGTCCGCGACCCCTTGTCATGACGCTCAAGTGGTGAGGCTCTACCTGGGATCGAACCCTGTCCGCCTGACTGTTCTGGCTGCAATGTCAGAGGATTACACAACTGCGTCACAAAACTTTCGCACACAACACAACACAACACAACACAACACAACACAACACAACACAACACAACACAACACAACAAAAACGATTCACATTGAATTTAACTATCAAACGATAGTTAAATTGGGCATGGAAGAATTACTAAATATAAGAAAAATTTAATAAAGACAAGGAGGAAGATTTAGAATAAACTTGTATACATACCGAGTAATACAAACAGCTTTCTTGATTAATACACCAGCTTGTTTGAACAGTCTTTTTATGATGCTTGTCTAGAGAAGAAATGAGGCACTAAATGATACGGTATGTCTTAAGGCCATACAAAATAAATTAGTGGATTCCCATCATGTATCATATCTGATGCTACCTCGATTTTTTTCATAGTTTTAGATAAAAGTCCCTCCCGTCTTAGATTTATAGAAAGTTGAAAATTCATATTTAGTATTGCCTAATTCTAAGAAAATTAAATAATCCACCCTTTACTAGTTTTCTATTTACGACGTACAACAACACGCAATGCAATGTTCACCTCTCAGGGAGTTGAAGAACGTTTCTTGTTCTCTGATCTTACGCAAAAGGCTAGTCAAAGGCTGAAAAAAGCATAGACGACAGCAACAACAAAGTTTAAATTTGACGTTCTCTTTTGTTTTTCAAAGCTACGGCGGAAAAAGGGAGGACCGAACAGCTATTTAGGGCGATCTATAGAGCTTGAGAGCTTTGAAGATTTAGGTCCATTTATGCAATATGAAGCCGTCACCCGCCCGATATTTTTTGCCCAGTTAATATGGCCTAAAGTCATCAAATAAATTGATCTTGCGAATCGACAACAGAACATCAATCTTATGAGCCGTTTGCATGAAAATCAAGATCAGCAGATGAGATCGATCTGTGTTAGTAGTACACCTAAAAAGTTCGCGTAACCGTTTTAAACAAAAATATCAAACGATTCTTGATAAATGTAAAATCTGTATCAAATTAAATTTCACGCAAAAATCCGCGAATAAAACTATTCAAGTATTTTGCATGATTAATTCTGCGTTATCGAAAATCTCATGCGACACTTGATTTGAGACAGATTTTATCTATATGGATGTACCCGAAAATGGACGGTGTGAAAGCAAAAAGTGATTTAAAAATAGTTTGTTCAAAAAGTTACCTTTGCGGCCTGCCGCAGAGTGTCAACAACTACCTAAGAAGAAAATAATGCACACAGAGGAATGTCAAAATTTTCATATTGTAATTGTTTATTCACTTTCCATTCTGACATTGCTGCAGTGGAAAGTGGCGAGCAAGATAAAGCTGTGAAAGAAAACAATGTGCAGAAGAGGCTAACCATCGAAATAGGACAACAACGATATCTACACCAAAAAATCTTCTTGTTGCGTGTAGTGCAATTGTACAATGATAAACAAGTAAATAAAGTAAAATAGAAGCACTTTGATGCGAATTGAAATAAGCACGACGTTTCGAGCATAGCCCGTTATCAAGCCATGTCTTGATAACGGGCTCTGCTCGAAACGTCGTGCTCATTTCAATTCGCATCAAACTGCTTATATTTACTTTATTTACTTGTTTATCGATATCTACACCAGCTTTAAAAAGAACGAAAGTCAGGAAGAGATGCAGGGCAGTGGCAGTAAGGTAGGGATGATTAATTTCTCTTATAAAACAACAGCAAATGTTAACTATCTGTAAACTAATGTGAAACTAATGCTGAGAGTATTTATATCAGTTTCCATTCACAATTTGGTAACAAAACGCCAAAGTATTACTTGACCTACTTTGAATGGTAAATCAGACGATAGATCTGAGACTGCTGAAAATGCTGATTCATAAGCCTGAAAAAAAAAGTTTCGTATTCAGGTTAACAAATAATTGACACAAGAAGGAAACAATCCTTTTTTGGAAGAACACTTTGAAAGAGTTTCTGCTATCAAATAACTGAGAACCATGCCAAACTATAGCACTAGGCACTTACTAGAGATAGATATGAAAATTGGCTGCATATCAGGATGTTAAAATGGATGGACATGTCGTACCTTATTCAGGAAATCAATGTTGCATGTAATCGAAGCGAATTTGAAAATTGGCAAGTTCTTTTTTAGCGTTGATTAAATTTAGTATTCTTAGGTGACGAAATAATCAAAGTGACGTTCGTTGTCTTTTTATTACAAAGTATTAAACTACGGTATCATTGTACCACGTTTCAAAATAATGTTCACTTAAGTTTCTTTACGTTTTTTGGGCCCTCTAGGGCCTTTAGAGTCCGGAAGGGAGCCTTAAAGAGAACCAACGGAGATAAGCCCCGCACAGGAGAAGTCTGGGTATTCTACTTTGATGATTTCAACACGTGCGTGGATACTGTTTAAAGATCAAGCATGGACGTAATTTGCCCCTAGTAATATTACAAAAGGTGGTTAATACCATAAGATATCAAACTTTTACTACCTATTACCCATCTTTTATTGCTTAAAAATCTAGAAGCTCCAGTTCTGGGATATTTTTTATGAACTCCAGTATTTGGAATAATATTTTAGCAATTATATATTATCTATTTTAGTCAAGGAAATCCCTTGCATATTTTTACTTTAAATTCACTTGTTTCCTATATCATATTCCTCGAAGAAAGGTACTTGGGTGATGTCTAATGATTGGAAAGGGAAAAAAAAATTCTTTTGAAATGTTTATAAGGAACAAGCGAAGCATAATAATGGAGATCGTTATGGAACTTGTAAGAAACTGGTAAGAAACTCTGAGTCCTAAAATCTGACATTCTTAAAAACACTTTGGCTCAAATATTTAGTTTCTTATAAAAAATATATATATATGGACAAAAAAAAACGTTCAGAAAAGAGCCCTCACCTCAGCATATCTTGAGAGTGCAAACATGTGAGTACTCCTTGCTGTATAAAACATTGCTTTACTGAAGATCTTTTCAATTTTCAGGCTTGTGAAATATTGAATAATTTCTTGAGCTACATTTAGGGCATATTTTGCTTCAGGAAACTTGCAATCTGAAGTGTAAACATGCACAAGTCTGAAAAAGAAAGAAGCAACTCAAATCAAATACCAGGTGAGCCAAAAAGAACTTCACAGATATTTTTGAAAATTCATTATATGAAAAATACAGTAAATCTCCGCATATAAGAACCTACAAAAATAAGAACATAGAGGCTGCTTTTCCCAAGTTATGCACCTTGTAATTAAGAACCTGTTTCAGTTTGATGAAAAATATGTTTTTCAAAGACACAACGGATTCGAACTGATCAATTTTTCGAACGTAAATTTTACGAACAGTGCAAGAACACAAGGTTCGCGAGATTTGAACATTCTCACTGAAGAGGCCGCCGAGGGGCGGTGAAAATTTTGAGAACAAAACATGAAGCGTGTAAGTGTGTTTAGAATAATGGTTTTAAAATGAAGGTATGAAATTACCAAAGTATAACTAAGAAAAATATGTTCTTATTGCAAAAGTACCAAAGTTAATTTTTCTTTATTGTACTCATCAAGTTCATTTTTGTACCAGTTGGCTGTTAAAGTTTTAATCTCCTCCCCTGCTGTTTGTAAGCTTAGAATTCGTTATCAGGTCCATAATAACTTTGCCAAAACAAGTAACCAGATTGAAGATCTTTGCTAAAAACGCTGAAAAGCACTACACGTGGCACCCTTCGAACCTTTATACCTTG
Source organism: Aurelia aurita complex sp. Pacific (assembly GCA_004194395.1). NCBI lineage: Eukaryota > Metazoa > Cnidaria > Scyphozoa > Semaeostomeae > Ulmaridae > Aurelia > Aurelia aurita complex sp. Pacific. Next base: position 94,936 of record REGL01000347.1, on the reverse strand, counting down.
AAATTAGTCTTAGTACCTTTGAAATAAGAACCTACTTCAGCCTGGCTCTCAAAAAAGTAGGTTCTTATATGCGAGGATTTACTGTACTGTATGTAAACTTGAAAGATTTGAATTAATCAAAGTTTGATTGACAGGTGAAAGGCAGAAGTATTTTTTGTGATTATTCTCCTCTTTTCCTGAGCATGGTAAATGAGAGGTACAATTAATGATAACATTCCTTTACCTTGAAATACATGATATGTCTCAAGTAGATCTTCAAAAGTGGTATCATAGCTATTCTCTTTGACCTCACGGTCTGACCAAAGGTAGGTTATTTTCAAGAGTGACTAGCAGAGAAATTCAAACCTGGTCCACAGTTCTAAGGCTAGACTTAGAACTTCTTCATTTCCATCACTTTCAAAAATCTGACAGGAAAGCACCGTGCTTGCACTTTTAAACATTCCACATTCTGCAAAGAATATACCTGAAAGAATGTATGCATTAATGTTTCAATGATGAATAAATATATTTCTAAATTTGATTGAGTGCAAAATTTTTTGTAAATAATTTACAAAAAGCTTTGCATGTCTAGTAATAATAAAAATATGAAAACAACAACTGTTGGATATCACTTAAACGTTTCGACTAAAAATCTTCACCAGTATAAAACTTTACAGGGCAGCCGAGAATTTATAGGAAATACGTCATTTACTGTACACTTAAAAATTTACATGATAATGCATTGACAATTAATCTATCTAAAAACATAATTCCTATCAAAAAATGATAAACAATAGAATTTGATATTTCTGTTGATTTTGAATGATGATTTAGTTTATTATAATAATAACAATAACAACACAGATATTTAGAGAGGAAGGCCTCAGTCACTCAAGAGTACTTCTCATGAGGGTCCTCTAATTAATTAATTAATTAATTGCAGTAATTCACTTAAAACATTATATTTACATAAAATCCAAACAGTTAAAGAATAGTTCTATCACAAAAAAGGTACTATAAGATCAGTTCATACTGTCCTAATTTAACATTAGTGTTCAATTTATTCCATTCGTCAATGAACAGGCAAGATGACACTAGCTTGCCCCAATTTGTTTTTACTTTAGGTAGATTGTATATTGTTCAATGTTCCTTGTCTGGATGTTGTGCAGATCTTTTCTTTTTTCATAGCTGAAAGTGTACAGTAGCTTATATCATATTTCCTTGACTTTTAAATAGTAGCATATCATAGATGGAACTTTCGTCTGGAGTCTAGAGATCTCCAGTGTACTGAATCCAAGGCTTTAGTTGAGTCACATGGCTTCATGTTCAATATCAGAACTTGTACATTATTAATTATGCTCTTTAAATATGCATTTTAAGCTTTGCATTACAAATTAAATTTCTTTAGTTGACATGTTGGCAACACAAACAGTTCCAGTTTATAGGAATTTAATGAACAGTTTGAAATTTGCATGCTTTTAAACATCCTAACATTTTTTTCTGAATCGCTAGGAAGAAACATCTTGTAAACTGTGCACACAACTTACTCATCAAAATACAATCCTGAATTTTGTTGACCATATTTTTCTTGTCTTCTGAGCAGAGCTCGTTTATAGCAGAAGTAGCCAACCATTTTCCAAAGCTAGGTTTCTCTGCAGTGACTCTTTGAACACACTGGAACAGGACTTGCCTGCAAAATTATGAAGGAGTATTAGAAGTCAGGAAAAGTAAAGTGGCATAAATTCAGTCTCTTAGATTACCGTAAGACCTTTAGATTACCGTAAAAACACAGAGAAAGTCAGTCAAAAGAAAAAAAGGTATTTACGAAAATAACAATTGAATAACTCCCCATGGGGGCCTATTCGAGGGTGTTGGCTCATTTCGCATATAATATTTTCAGGTGGGGCTTATTCAAGGGGGGCTTATTCAAAGGTAGGGGCTTATTTGAGGGCTTACTGTATTGTTTATATTGATTGTAAGAGTCATTCAAGGGGACTAGATAATCATGTGCTCTATGAAAATAACAATGTTTCTTACCAGTCGAGAACGGTAGACTTCAGTATTTTCAGAAAATGAGGAAAATCCATCAGTTGGCTTGTCAAATCTTTTACCTGATTTTGAATGCATAGCTGAAAAATGGATAAAATCATTTTTGTTACCAATTATGATGGTCTGCGAAGTTCTGGTATGATTACCCTACAACAAGTAATTAAAGAACAGTATACAGTATATATTTCTTTATTCAAAGTAATGACATCTCATACCACAGAGTGCAGGGAAGATTTGCATCAAAATCATTCTGCTACATTTTCCCATTTGTTTTTTTAAATTGATGAATTTGTTTTGGATAGTTCTTGAATTTTCCTTCATTCTTTTGAATTATTGTGTGATTGTTTATTTTTTCTTGCCTTTAATATAATATATTTTTGATATTACGTAGGATCTATCCAAACTTGAGAGCTTGATTGTGTGAACTTTGATTGGGTTCAAAATATTCTTTGGATCTTCAGCATGCATTAGCAAAAAGTATTACATGGAATTTTCAGCAAAAAAATGTGCTACAGAAGTACAAGTTTCTTGTAGAAAATTTCCAATCTCTTTTTGCCGGGTGAGCAAGGAAGAAAAAACATTCTAAGCAACATGCTTCTTGAAACAATTTCTAAAAAACTTTCTGTATGTGCAACTTACCAGACTGGAAAGTTTGTATTTTGCGCGTGCAAGTTGAGATGGCCTAAGACTTTTGCGGAAATTTAGCTGTTTCTGCAGTTGAGAACAATAGGTTTAACAATATAGATTCTTTGTTTGTTCCCAACAGCATGGCTCAGATTCAAAACAATGTAATTCCTGCGTATGGAAGATATTGCATGCGCCATACAAACTTTCCAGTCTGGTGCAATTACTGACAATGGTGAATGTTCTATCCAACCAAACTGCACTTGCACAGCGAGGTGCATGGCTGAGAACAATGAATAGACAATAGTCTCTGGTGTGTTTAAGTGAATTTGTGTGGGAAAGACCATTCCTCTGCACAGCTAGCAATGCTGTCTGGCTATTAGGCTATGCAGGAAAATTTGACTGAGTTTTGTTATAATTATTGTATTTCAATCAGACTGGTTTGTGATATTTTGCTACACAAAAATCTTAATGCAAACAAACGCATTCCCATCTTTCTACAAAATTCCACTGCATTGTTTGAACAATGGATGTATATTGATAGTAAACAATGAAAAGCTGCAGGTGCATTGTTTACCTGTTGATAAACATCACACACTTGTTGTACTGGAAAACATTTCAGCTCTGTCTCAAATGATCTCACATTTTTTCCAACTGCAGCGAGCGAAATTCGGTACAGTGAAACTGCATGTTTCTTATTTGACATTGCTCTGCACAAGTTAACTTAGGCTGGTTCTGTTTGGGCGGATTCCTCTTGCATTCAAAGGAATTTAAAGCCCGGCGCCGCCTTTGGCGTCCCCTTGTTGTATGTCGTCTTGGTGGCTAGGCCCGTCCAGCTTCCGACACTAAATTCTCTCTCAGCAGCTTTATATCCATCAATACAGCAAATAAATGGTCTTGAACGCTTTAGTACTTTTTCTCCTTTCGAATAATGTCGTTCTCTGGCAATGAAATAATTGAGGTATCCGCTAAATAAAAGGTTTAATTCGGTTAACCTTCGATCACCACAGCTTCGGTCTTGTTTCTTTGGTATGCATATGTAAGCAAACGCTTTTCAAGACAATACACCACCTGTCTAAACACAGGGAATCCAAATTACATTTTTCACATTTTCGGGATTTCCATAGGGAGCGTCCTTGTTTTTGGAAGGTTTGTCACATCTCAAAAAGTCGTGCCATTTTTGGGGCACGGAAAGAGATAAACCTTTTAGAGAAATTAGATTATGAGAAATTGCCTTGCCAACGTTCATAGAATGAATGCTGATTTCCAGAAAGAGTTTGGCTCTGCCAGCCCTAAACCTGCTTGTCTTACTTGAAAGATAAGATCCTTCAAGGATTTGAAACTAGGATGTTTACAGGCAGGATCTTAATTTTCCTAGATAAAATGACGCACCTTGGATTTAGTAAATCTGCCATTTTATGGTTTAAATCTTACGCGCAGGATCGATCATTTACTGTCAACATAGGAAAGCAATATTCAAATCATGGTAATTTGACATACAGGGTCCCTCAGGGGTCAATTCTTGGTCCACTTTTATTTCTTCTTTACGTGAATAACATGGCACGAGCGGTTGACTGTGACCTGATTATGTATGCAGATGATTCCTGCTTAATTTTTAGCAGAAACATTGAGCAAATAGAGAACACCTTGAAAAGAAATTTCAACTCTCTCTGCGATTGGCTTGTAAAAAACAAACGATTCATTCATTTTGGAGAGGACAAAACTAATTCTCTTTGGACGAAAAAAGTGCATATACCTAAAGCTGGACATCAGGAGGGGCGATATGACGCTCAAACAACATTCTACCGTCAGGTGACATATCTGGGATGTGTTCTGGATGAAAATATCTCTGGTGAGTCAATGGCAACTAAGATCCCTCTGTCCAGAGGCAAAGTCCCTCTGCATCAACAGTAAAACGAGTACCAAAAACAATCATACCGTAAGAAATTAAGGACTCTCGTCAAAGTAGCTATAAAATAACAGGATACATGATAAAGAGTTCATGGTCAAAACTGAACCATGACTGAAATGAACTATCTAAATGAAAGAGTTTGAAAAGTATACAGTTTTGTTTGCTACAACGCCACAAAAACAACAGGTGAGCGCCCTGTGGCTTGACCTCTTATTGGGTACATCCGAAACGAGGCTATATTGAATTTTGGCGCGAAAATTTCAGAAACAAATTTGGCACAGCCGTTTTTTCTTTGGTTTCGGCTTTTCCTCTGTGTTTTCCCTGAAATTTGGCAAAATGGTAAGTCCATAAATAGCTTTTTTACTTTCTAGAAAGATCGATATACAGTAGATAATATTGCAGACAATATATAAAAGAAATTGGACTGAAAAACAACAATGATATAAGTTGCTAACATCTACTAAACAAGATCCAGGGTGGAATCCATGCAGCCTACGCCGGAGATCTCCGGCGTGGAGTCATGATAATCTATTGTTCTTCTGTGTTCTTCCATTCCACTGCACAATACATATCATGAAATACTACACAAGTACACAGGGCTCAATAATAGGCATTTTGTGTGGGGGTTTTTACACCCAAACGAGAAAGGAAAGCAAACAAACAAAAGAAGAAGAAAACGTTATGAATACTATTATATATTTACCTATTTAAGGCAGTCTGCCAAGCAGTGGGACAGCTACTGGACTCTTCAAATTTCCTGGCCTAACTAAATTGCTACTATCTACATACATTTCGTTTCATGGGATTTCATTTTAGGAGACTGCTTCATACAAGAGCATCATCTCCATTTATTACAAAACAACGATAGACAGGATAAAAGAATGATAAATGTTTCACTATTCGCAATTAACTTCCTAATCCTATCATTATTTTGCACCAACCATTAAAAACATTGTTATTATGACCTTCTTCTACACCCATCTGTCTAGTCAAAGAAGAGAGGCCTCAGTCTTGAAGAAAAGAGAACAAAGCTTCTTGAATTGTTCTTTGAAACGGTAAGCAGAAATTCATCACATCAAAGTTCTCCATAATGAGGGTACACATCATCTTGTCACATCATTCTTCAAATTTTTTTAGTGCATTCCTTATTCTGCAACATGAAATATTCAATTCCCGATCCAGGAATAGTACATCCCATATCCCGTTTGCCAAAAATGGCCAATCCAGCATACCATCAAAGCTTTTGTGGACTGTCCATAATTTACATTCAAGGTACAATAAGCACTTGAATTTTTTGTGAGAAGTTCTATTCATAGCAAAAATGTGACTTTTGCAAAACAATTAATCATATTTGCATCTTTCTTTTCTAGAAAGAATTTTATCAGCTCAAAGAACTTGAGAAAATAGCACCAAAACAGAAAGGAATAAGTATGCATGATTTTAATCAATCTCAGGCTCCTAGCTTTGTTTCTGTGTATGTCAGGTCTTTTAAGGGAGCATTTTTGCGTGCTTTGAAGGAAAAGTTTTGCACTTGATAATGTTTGTACCAGGCAATGATTAATATACAGTACTGCTGTAAGTTCTTTTTAAATTGATAAAGATCTGATTCCCATCAAATTGCACACCCGAGAATTTGTGCAGCTGTAAAGATTACCCTTAGCAAAATATTGAGTATGTTTACAGCATGCTTCAAGCCCGATACTAACTTATTTTGAGTATGATTTGAGTATGCTTGAGAGCTTGATTCAAGGAAGAATTTTGCACTGCTTGCGCTAGCTTGCATCTTCTGAACTGAAGGAAAACAATCAAGCTTGATGGCAGTATGTTTGAGAATAATTCTGGTGTCAGATTATTGTCCAGCTTGATCAAGCTCTAATCATACATGCAAACTGATAAAAATTTGTGTCAAAATATTCAATTTAGGCTCCTTCAAGCCAAAATCATGATTCTGTCAAGCTTGCACAAGCATATCGTGAGCTGAACTTTTCTTAAGGGTACATGTGAGATCTCACACCATGCAAAGTTACAAACATCTTGCAAACATCAGTGTTAATAGGAACCAACGCTGTTCCAGTAAATATCAGTCCCAATTTTTTGCTTGGAATTGTGGAGAATTAATCAGAGAGGGAATAGTTTTTGCAGGAATGGATTACAAAAAAGTAAAGAAAAATGATCCTTTTCACAAGTTTTTCAAATCCTAATTTTCTTAAATTAAAAATTTTCTTTCTGATATCCTATTACTTTCATGCATTTCTTAACAATGTTACATTATATTTTCATTTTAGCATCTATGTCAGTGAAAGATGTATTACAGAGCTTAGTAGATGATGCCATGGTAGATACAGAGAGGATTGGAACATCTAATTATTTCTGGGCTTATCCAAGTAAAGCACTTCATGGTGTAAGTTATTATATGCAGTATATCAGTTACAGTGCTTTACAAAGTCTTACCATTACATTAGGGAGTGAGGGGGGGGGAGGGGGAGGTATCAATATCAAGAAGCATTGTAAGGATGAACTCCCATGAAGATAGGACTCAAATGCTTTTGCCGATTTTTGCCCATGGCCGAAAACCTCTGAAGCCTCATTATCACAGACCAATCAGATAGCAAATAAGGGAAGGAGACAAAAAAAACCCTGTGAAGATTTTCCTAATTTTTACATACCATATTATAGTGCAGCCAGGGCAACAACTGAAATTTCCCAATTTTTTTAGAAGAAATCTACTTTCAAGATGTTGTCTCACGTTGTCGAGGAGCTATGGCATCTCCAATTGGCAAAATAGGCTAAAGTTTGTTTCTACCACTTCAAGTCAGGTGATCAATCCCTTTATAAAACCTCTTTTCAATTCTTTAACAAATTTCGCACCATGCAAACTTGTGCCATGAAAGCAAAAAGTAGTATAATACTGAAACTACCCAAAAGCATGAAAAAATGTCAAAAAACATTTTATCCAAATTCCATTTGTCCAATATTGTCTATGTTTACTACGGTTTAAGCATTTGTGAGATTACCCCCTACATTGTTTATGATTCATTTAGCCATCTCGTAACTGATCAAATGATGCTTTAAAACATGTCAATCATCTTCTTGTTAGAGAAAGAGAAAACTTGATGCTCTTACATCAGAAATTTCTGAGCTGAAGAAAAGAACAAAGGCTAATGAGAAGATACTTGAATCAGCTAACCAAGGCAAAGAAGAAAGTGTGAGTTGACATTTTATTATAAGAGAAATTAACTGTGAATGAACCAGAATGAAAATTTCAAACTTGTTTAACGGGGCTGGATGAAAAAGCCCTGGAAAAATTTCGCTGTGGCGGTTGTGATGAGCTATTTTATTGTTACTACTTATCATAAATTCAAAAGGAATGCCTCATCTTGGGCTCATCTTGAAGATCGATTTTGAACTTCGTACTGACACAACAAAAAACGTCTTTGTATGCTTCAGGATTGGCTGAGATATAAAGAAAGTTTAATAAGTAGTTTAGTTGATCTTTCACCTTTTAACAACTGGTATCTCAAACTGTAATAATAATAACAATAATAATACATTAAAATGTTTATAGCGCGAAACCAAATAAAATCTTATTTATCTTTGGCGCTTTACAGTATCTAGTGTCCATTGACCCGTGTATACAGAAGTATCTAAAATATCTTATAAGGTATTAAAAGCAAGTTTAGAATAAAGTGTTTTAAGACGCTTTTTAAAAAGATAAACAGTTTCCGAAGTCCTGACTTCTGATGAAAGAGAGTTCCAAAGTTTAGGTGCACACACTGAAAAGGCTTTATAACCGCAAGACTTCAGGTGATTGTATACTCAGATTGATACCATTGACAGAGCGTAGTGAATACTTTGACTGTTTCGACTCAATCAAATCACGTATATATTCTGGAGCCTCATTATGAACTGCTTTGTAAACAATAGTCATGAGCTTGAACTGAATCCGATGTCTAATTGGTAACCAGTGTAGAGCTGGAGTGATATGTTCAAATTGGGATAAACCAAGTATTAGCCTAGCTGTATCACAAATCACAACCAAATTTCCTGTCTTGTCGCAATGAATTTTATATGCATCAGCAAGTGTCATCCCTGGAAACATAAGAACATTATTCTGGGTAATTTTATCGTCCCAAGACGATTGATGTAATGCAAGGTAGAAATATTAGGAAAATTTGGTCAAGATTTTAAATCTGTTTTGAAGGTTTCTTGAGATGGCTTTCTGGAGAAAATAACTCATAACTTCAAAACGGCGTGGCCGATTTCAGTGAGCTAAATTTTAAAATGGATTTGAACATGTCCAGCAGTAGATCATATATTTGCTGATATTATCGTCTTGATATCCAGGGAGCACTGACCTTTCAAACGTGGATTGTTTTTTGTCTCATCCGGTATTTTGATCTTGATAAATAGCGTTCCTTGTCTCCGTATTCGTTAACTCTTCATCATTGATCATAGGACGAAAGGGAGACAATACTCAAAAATTTACAAGAGAGAGAGAAGGAATCCCAAGAGATTAAAGCAAAGCTGGAGCGCCTCAGAGAGTGTGACCCTGAAGTGGTAAAAGAAGTGCAAGGGAAAACATTGGTTGCAAAAGAATCAGTTAATAGATGGACTGATAATATATTTTCAGTGAAATCATGGTGCAAAAGAAAATTTGCAATTGAAGAAGCAGCTATTAATAAGAACTTTGGGATTCCTGAAGAACTTGACTATATAGATTGACTAGTATTCTGCCGGCACTTGTTCGAACAGTATTTGTAAATATACAGAAATTAATTGTTGAGCCTCATTGATAGCAATTTATGTAAGGCTACTGTTTTGTACTGTACGAATTTGTACCTATAGTATGGATAGGTGAAGCAGTACCATTACTTTAAGAATGCTATAATGTTTAGCTCTAGAGGCAGTGTTTACATGAAATGTCCTACAATGAATTATGCAATTTTGCAGCAATGTAAAGAAGTGTCCCAAAAAGCTTTTTTCAAAATCCAGATAAAACTTTACAATACAAGTTACATCCTACTATACTTTCCAGTTACTATAAAATACGACTACTCAACTGTCTACAACACTACAGGGACGATACCGTGGGTAGCAAAGTGGCATAACTACCCCGAAAAAGCTTTCACATACACTAAAGTAATTGGCATAAAGAATATACAGTATTTGTAGCTAAATGACCACCCTACGTTGCTATCATTTTCACTGTAGCTGCTGCGCCAAATTGGGCAAAAATCTATCGAAAGTTGTCCAGGCAAAGCATCCATCAATTATTTGCAACTCTCATTTCGTTCTTCAATTCAACAAAATTGAATCATGGGTAGTTAGACACTGCTGGTGTGTTTCTAAAGAGGAGCGCTACAACTATGTACCTGCGGAGGAATAATTTCTATAGTTCTGCAGAGGAGATCTCTTACGCTAGCTTCTCCATTGTAGTAAATAATGTTTTCCTCCGCAAAAGAAAAAAGCTGTGAGAATCAAGCACAACTGCGGTGTCTAAGCACCCATGCTACCTGGTGTCCCAAAAAAAGTACTCGTGTTTAAAAAATCACCAAAAATTGATTATCCAACCTTTGATGAAATTTCTTTTGAGTTGCTTTGTCAAAGACCCAAAAATATTCACAGATGATAAAATGTTTGCTCTTGATACAGCAAAGTAGAAAATTTACACGTTGAAAAACCGTATTTTGATTTTTTTTTTTTTTTTTTTTTTTTTAATATATAACGTTTCATTTGACTATTTGGTACCAAGTTACCCTGATAAATCTAACAAAGGTAGGGGGAGGGGTGCTGCTGTTTGCGTTCTACGTTTTGAATTAAAAACGCTCTGTTGCTTCAATGAAAGAAATTGTCGCTTCTATGATGATTCTGTTTTCAACTATGTTTAAATCCTGGTTCCCAAACAGAAGCAAATTGCAGAGTGTATTTGAATCCAGATCATTTATGTCTATACCAGAGGCAGTGAGCTGGCGAAAGAGATCTCTGCGCATCAAATCAAACTGGTGGCTTCTCCATTGTAGTAAATAATGCTAGCTTCTCCATTGTAGTAAATAATGTTTTCCTCCGCAAAAGAAAAAAGCTGTGAGAATCAAGCACAACTGCGGTGTCTAAGCACCCATGCTACCTGGTGTCCCAAAAAAAGTACTCGTGTTTAAAAAATCACCAAAAATTGATTATCCAACCTTTGATGAAATTTCTTTTGAGTTGCTTTGTCAAAGACCCAAAAATATTCACAGATGATAAAATGTTTGCTCTTGATACAGCAAAGTAGAAAATTTACACGTTGAAAAACCGTATTTTGAGCTATAGTTTTTAAGCAAAATACTCATCTTGCCTAAGAGTCAAAATTTTCAGATTTTTTATCATCATTGAAGTCTCCAATGATAGTGCACATTCATTTCTGTCATTTATGATCATACTAGAAGTTTTACACGCACAAAGAAATTGATTTAGCAATCATTAGTGCTTTTTTGCAGTATGATTCAAAACCAGGTAGCCCTAAAGAGCTAAATTTGCTCATTTTTAAACCACTTACAAGATCAGCTATGTCTTGGAAAATAATTTGGTCTTAGATCTACTTGACAAAAAAAGAAAATTGAAGATTGGCCGTGTAATGAAATTTTGATGATTTTTCAAACGGGAGTACTTTTTTGGGACACCCGGTAATATATGAAAGACTGATGAAGAAGAAAAAGAATTCCAGCTGGCAGCAACAAAGAACGATTAAGAATAACTCACAAAACATTTACAATCCAAAATATATACAAATTTTACAGCGAACAGTGCCCAAGATAGTGTTCTTACTTCTTGCGCGCTTTTCGACTAGCTCCCCTCTCAGCACCAGATACCTCTGCCAGTTTCTTCATTATCAGTTCTTCGTTTGATTTCAGTTGATGATCCATATTTGTTTTGAGCTGTGAAATAAATTTACTGGGTGAGTAAGAAAAAACGTGCACCTTTTGAAAATCATCAACATTTGATTATATTACCGATCATGAAAATTTATTGATATTCATGTATGTCAAGGACCAAATTAATTTGAGACATAGGCAAACTTTTGAAATGAATTTGNAGCTAAATTTGCTCATTTTTAAACCACTTACAAGATCAGCTATGTCTTGGAAAATAATTTGGTCTTAGATCTACTTGACAAAAAAAGAAAATTGAAGATTGGCCGTGTAATGAAATTTTGATGATTTTTCAAACGGGAGTACTTTTTTGGGACACCCGGTAATATATGAAAGACTGATGAAGAAGAAAAAGAATTCCAGCTGGCAGCAACAAAGAACGATTAAGAATAACTCACAAAACATTTACAATCCAAAATATATACAAATTTTACAGCGAACAGTGCCCAAGATAGTGTTCTTACTTCTTGCGCGATTTTCGACTAGCTCCCCTCTCAGAACCAGATACCTCTGCAAGTTTCTTCATTATCAATTCCTCGTTTGATTTTAGTTGATGATCCATATTTGTTTTGAGCTGTAAAATGGATTTATTTCAAGAAAATTGGACTTTAAATGAAACTGCAGTGCAATTTATAAAACCTCTTCTAAAACAGCAAAGGGCTCAAATCTATAAAAAGGTGGATGTAAAATTCGGTTACAATTGTCGTTGAATTAGAGTGCTTGCAAGAAACTAAGGGTACTTTGCTGCAAACCTGCCTTGGAAATTTCTTGATATCTTGATTAGTTTCAAAATGGCAGCATTTATGATATTTGAGGCTGTGACGTCATCAAATAACTAAATCCTAAACCACAAGAGCTACGGATTTCTGCTTACTACCATATTGTAGACCTTTATAAACTATTGTTTTCTTGAAGGCTGTATCACTTTTCCTCTACTGATATAGGATTCACGATGATTTTAATTTCTTCAAAAATTTTTCATGAATTCTCTCAAAAATAATCAAAATGCCGCCATTTTGAAAATAATCAAGATATCAAGAAATTTCCATGGCAGATCTACAGAAAAGTACCCTGAGCTCCTTTGAAGCAATTCAGTCCAAAGAAAGACGTGAAAGAATTTAACATCCACCTTTTCTAAGATTTGACAGATTTGAGCCCTATGCTTTCTAAAACTGAGGATGAAGCAAGCGACGACAATCATTGCATTGGTCTTCATTTTATAATATTAGACATTGCAAGTTAAATTTGACAAATCCAGGTGACATTCTGGATTTGAGAAATTTAACTTGGAATGTCTAATATTATAAAATGAAGACCAATACAATTATTGTCGTCGCTTGCCTCATTCTCCGTTTCATAATTAAACTGCGCTTTCCACCAAATTGTCCACTTTCTAAAACTTTTCTTCAAAGTGGATTTTAGCGCATTTTAGATATGCTGTACATTCTGAATTCTACAAGAGAGTACATTCTGCATTTCCGGCTGCCGACTTGATTGCTAATATTTTCAGTTTTACCACAAACGGTGTATAAACGTCATGGGGACGTCACAAGTAAATGGTGAATCATTTAAACATTGACATTCGGAATCTACGTGTAAAACTGACAAAAACAACGGAGAGTGACAAACTAGCCAAATCAGTTGCACTGGATAGCAGTAAAATTGTATTTCCAAGGCTAAATCAAAGTGGCCTGATAAGTTTCATGAGCACAGTATAACTAAAAGGTACTCTAGAAACCACCTTATTTCTGTGAGTGTAGTGCAATCTCGTCCCCAGAGTGTGTTCGTTGCTCTACCTCTACTCTGGGATGCAAGAAGTCACTCTTCAAGTTGATTGGCTGTTCGAAAACAATAGCAAACATAAAACACTTCTCGAAAATTCCCTAATTATGAACAACAGTAATGTAATCTTGTCACTAAGCAAAAACCATTGCAATTTTGCTTTATTGTTTTTAATCGAGGTCACATAATTAGCATTACTTGGCCAACTGCAAATCCATAATGGCTGCTAACAAGCCCATTTTCTGGGGGTATTTGATTGAAGTGTACCAGGTTGTTCATTCGACTTCGTGATCAGCGTATGACATGAGAACACCCTGGGAACGAGGTTGAGTGTGGTGTATATCGCAACATAAAACCGATGCAGTTAAGGTGACAGTCGTAACGTACCTTGTGAACTTGATCTGTTAGAGTAGAATTGATCAATGCTTTCAGCTCTTTCACTGCCGGAGGATCTAAAGATAGGAAAATTGATAAAAAGTAACATATACAACATTTGCTACATAATGCTGCATCTCTCTGTCGTGTGACATAACAAAGCCGAGCGAAGCTGTGAGGTGCAATCCCAGGGGGGTACTCATTGACTTTCAATATGGGGGGGGTCCGTGCCAATATTTGGGGTCCGAAATTTTATGTTAAATCAATATTTGGGGTCTGTGAATTACAACATGGACAAAAATTCAATATTTGGGGTCCACAAATCTGAAGAAAAGAAGAATCGTGCAATTTGGTACAATTTTTTTTTTATATATACCATCTAAAAATTTACATAACAAATTACTACCTACATTACTTAACCTACTTTACACTACTACGAGTACGATACCAAGAGGAGCAAATCAACCTCGTCCCCATGCCCCAAAAGGAATCTACCGCCAACCTACCAGTACTGACGTAGGAAACTGGCCCTCGGAACCAGGTTGGGAGCAAATAAAATGTCAACCCCGAGGCCTTAAAAAAGGATTGAAAAAGTACATTTGTATAAACTAGACTTAACTAGGAACGAAGCAAAAAAGAAAAGAAAAAGAAAACAAAAACAAAAACAAACAAACAAAAGACAAAAGACAATTTGGTACAATTCATTAATGACCCATCCAATGACCAAGAGCCTCAGGTTTTAGCGGCCCCAGAAATAGATAACAATATTTGGGGTCTCCAAAACATTAGACTCAATATTTGGGGTCCCAAAACATTAGGCTTAATATTTAGGGGTCAGCAAGGAAATAGTGGCATGGACCCTCCCGTATTGAAAGTTAGGGAGTACCCCCCTGGGGTTGCAACTAGAATAGAAGTTATACGAAAAGGTTGACTGAAGTCGGAATTAACTGTTGCAAAAATATAAGGCAGTCGGGACCAAAATGTTAACCAAGAGAATCTGCTACATGAAAGAAGGTAATCTGCCCAATTGAGTGATTTAAACGTTCCTTGGTGGATAATGACCAGGCTTAATCATAACAACTTTTGTTATTCTTATCTAGACTGATTACAATTCGTCGTAAATTTCGCTCATTTTTGATGCATTTTAATTGATTGCAATATTTGAGGAAAACTTTAAAGATCCATCTTAGTATTTGTGTTCATGGGCCGCACGTCAGTTCCACTATACATGTATGTCATGCCCAACCGAAATTCTCATTGTATGCAAGCAACTTCAAAATTCTGCGGCCTTCTCTATGTTAAAAAGAATAGGGTTAAATCTTTCAATTTTGAAAAGGTGGGTGTAAAATTGTAACTCATTTTTCTTGGGATTGAATGACTTGAAAGGAACTTAGGGTACTTTGCTGTAAATCTGCCATGGAACTTTTTTAATTTGATTTTTTTCAAAATGGTAGCAATTTAATTATTTTTGACAAAATTTATGGACAACTTTGAAAAAATTTAAATCATCGTAAATCCTAAACCAATAGAGGAAAAATTATATTACCTTCAAAAAACCATAGTCTACACATGTCTACAATATGGTGGCAACAAGAAATCTGTAGCTCTTCTGGTTTTGGATTTAGAAATTTGACGACGTCATAGCCTCTAAAACAGCAGTGCCACCACTTTGAAACTAATCAAGATATCAAAAAACTTCCATGGCAGATTTTCAGCAAAGTTCTCTAAATTCCTTCCAAAGAAAAATGCAACAGAACTTTACATCCACCTTTCTAAAGATTTTAGCCCTATGCTATGTTAAAATAGGTGTNTGTAAATCTGCCATGGAACTTTTTTAATTTGATTTTTTTCAAAATGGTAGCAATTTAATTATTTTTGACAAAATTTATGGACAACTTTCTACAGTATGGTGGCAACAAGAAATCTGTAGCTCTTCTAATTTCGGATTTAGAACTTTGATGACGTCACAGCCTCTAAACAGTAGTGCCACCACTTTGAAACTAATCAAGACATCAAAAACTTTCCATGGCAGATTTTCAGGAAAGTTCTCTAAATTCCTTCCAAAGAAAAATGCAATAGAATTTTACATCCACCTTTCCACAGATTTTAGCCCTATGCTGTGTTAAAATAGGTCCTACAGTATGAATGAATATATTGCTATTTATCCCGATGTCCCCCTCTCGTCCTTGGAACTGTCTAGCCAAGAGAAAAAATGTTTAGTTAATGAGCAACTATCAAGCAATGTGTGATAAATACCTTCCATTTCAGTTTCTTCATTTTCTTCTGCTACTTCCACTCTCAATTCCTACAAATGGAAAGTTGCAAAAAATTATTTCATCACTTTAATGGTTGGATAAAATTGAGCCACTCATCTATAATTTTAAACAAAGCCCATGGAAGATGGTTTCGAGACTTCTTCATTTCAAATTAAGATACTACATAGTAGATTATGAATAACTTCTCAAAATTCGGTTAAACTCTCAGTCAAGTAAAGGAGTTGTAATTTTCCAAATCGGTTATAACGTTTTTGTAATACAAATCTCGAACGGCGGATACATTTTTCGATGCATACAATAGATATCATAAACTGGTCATCCTACGATAGCAACATAAACAGCAGTATAACCAGGAACTTACGCTCTCTGTCTCCTCTCTGAGCCCTTCATTGTCACCTGCGGTGAAGATAAAATTTCAGCTGATTTCTTTGTTAAAATGCAAAAAAGCAGAGGATTCACACAGCAGATTTGCTCAGACTATCCAACCTCGTCCCCAGGGCCTTTTGTCATATTGAGATGGAGACGAAAAGGCCTAACATGACAAAAGGCTATGGGGACGAGGTTGCAGACTATCATAACTTGCGGAAAAAGCAGAGTGCACTTAACGAATTGCCTGACTGAATCATTCTCAGAACGTTCAAACAAGTATTTCGAGGCATTTAATTTCCCTTTACCATAACAATCTTAGACACCATTTACACTACTGTGCCAGAACAAGATCATAAACTTGGAGGAGCACGGCACTTCCAGGGCACGCTTTTCTCGTAAGAAGGGCACTTTAATATACATCAGATTTTTAACGGTAAGAATGTGATATATAGAAGAAAATAGTGTGAATCTTGATATCCGGTTTCCTTCACAATAAAACAAAGTGAGAAGTAAACATAACTAACTCACAAATAATAACGAAATTAAACGACTTTTTGTCCGCATCGGTCTTGAAAAAGGCATAGCCTGAGACAAAAAGGGCACTTTTTGGTTTGCTGCAAAATCTTGGGGGGGGGCACGTGCACCCAGTGCCCCCGTTTCCTACGTCTCTGATTGAATGTCTTGAACGAAAGTGTAGGTAATTTGAAGTCTACTAACCTGCAGCCTCAACCTTAGGTTCAGGTAATCCATTGTATTCCACTGCTAAGTTAAGTCTTATCTAAAGGAATGAGGACATAAGAGATTCAGCAAGCGCTAGATAGGTCTTCTTTGCGCTTTGAGCTCTTTTGCAAATCAAATCTCTGTAACAACTTTCTGATAGTTGTTTTACCACAACAAGAAACATCAGACATGAACTGGCTCAGTGCTTCTAGATGAGGCAAAAGGACCAATCCACAGTTGAATGCGAATTCATTCAACGCCATGCAGCATGGGATCAAATGGGGGCCCGGGCTTATTTACGCACAAAAACACAAGCTTCGGCAACTTCAAAGTCGGCGTCGAATTCGATTTTGAAGGCGCTCCCTTATCTCAAAGTTCCGATGCGATGCGATCATGAGATGCAACGCGCAGGGCAGCTTCACATTCGACTGCAGAATCGTCTATCAGAAGACTAGAACAACTGATATTTCATGTCACATTACAGCAACGTTTGGGCCAATGATCACATTAAGGTGAATTACCTACCTTTGGAGTGAAAGCATATTTGTAAAGTTTAAAATGCTTGAAGTACCTGCAATGAAAAAGCCAAGAGATATAAGGAGGATATAGGAAAGGATACAGTATTATTGAAAGTAATGAGGGCCATCCTGCAAAGAGTCTGTTCAATTGACTCTGCTACTGACTGCAAACAATATACACTCTTTTCTTTTTATAAGAATAATGTTTATAAGAATATTCAGGCTCAGAATCATCCAGTTTTTAAGAATATTATAAGAATATTGCTCAGCCTCAGCTCGCATATTTGTGTCCCAGTTTGTAGCAGTTGCCTGTTTTGCGATGTTCACAACAGAGAATCGCATGACTGACATATCTCGTTTTTTCAAAAGCTTGGTTAATATTCGAAGGCGGCTATTTCCTTTGAACACTTTGAAAAAAATAAGAATACTCTAAGAATATAGTCAGGCTCAAAACGAAAATTTCTTAAGAATATTGAGGCTGGACAAAATTTATAATATTCTTGTAAAAAAAGAATGTAAAAAATATACATGAATGTTCTCGCTAAGTTCCAATTGAGACAACAGAATGTCCTGACATGAAATCCTGAAACACTCTCGTGCTTGGCAAGCTGAAGATTGTCAAATACCGAAAATTTCAAAGAAGCCAAATAACGTCAAAAACATGTTTGTCGCAGTTTATGCGTCGTGCAAATGCAACATCACATGGGCTTCCTTGAACAATTTTGGAAAATGGTGTTTCTTCAGCAATTTTGGAAGATGGGAAGATAGTGAAAACTCCCAACGCATTTTAACCTTCCTTCTCATTGTTTCGTCAGCCAACGTACCGTAATTTGGTGTATTATTGCTTCCAACAAACCAAGCTTGGTTCCATTCCAAATGAATTAGCTAAGAGTTCAAAAGATTTTGACTACTAGAATTGTCCCCTGAAAATCATCGTTCACAAATGACAAAGAAAGAGAAGAAATTATATTCGCTACCGACAAAGACGTTGGCAAAACATAGACTAGTTACACTAGTCCCTCAATTTCGCTGTTACAAATCAATTCCAAGGAGCATACAGAGATTGTGCAGCCAGTCTAGGCACCCAGGGGGGGGGGGGTACTCAGGTATATTTAGGATAGGAGTGCTCAGGCTGGGGTACAAGGCATCAACCCAAAAAAATAATTTTTCCGAGCTTATATACCCAAAAGTTGTTTTGTCATAATCTTAAATCTGCAGAAAAGTGCCCTAACTGATAACTTCTCATAATGTATTTGGATATTTATGTTTTTTTATTTTAGTAATATTACTTGACTCTAATTTTGTTTGTAAATTATATTTTTCCCAATTCTTTTACTTTTTCTCATATTTGATACCCAAAAAAGTAAGCCAGAGTTTCTTGAACCCAAAAAAATAACTGTACAAATCATTGACCCAAAAAAATAATCCTTGCCTAAATTATAGACCCAAAAAATAACCTGAGCATCCCTATCCTGAATATACCAGAGTACCCCCCCCCCCTGGGTCTAGGCAACACATACTTACGTTTCAAGGACATAATCCGTTATTTGCTTTGACTCTGCCATATTGTAAAGCTGCACACTGAAAGGAGGTCTCTGTAAATAAAAACAACAACTTTATTCTGACCTTGATTGCTGCAGAAAAGCAACTTTTATTTCTTACAGGCATACTTGACGAGCTTTCGATGAGCAAAGATAGTAAAGATGTCATTAGCCTGCGTGCAGACTTACTCTCCACTGCGAAGGAGACCTTATGAACGGTTCTCCTTCGCAGTAGAAAGGTAAAGTCTGCACGCAGGCTAAGATGTCATTACATCCATAACTTGAGTACTGGAGTAATATTCAATTACTTCCTATTTTATGCAAGGGCGTCCATCCCAGTTTCTCAAGGTGGTATTTATCCATAAGCAAACACGACATAGAAAGAGTTGGGTATTCTTTTCCACATTATTATTACCAATTCATTTATCGTTGGGTTACAACATACAGTATGGTAGCAAAATAACAGTAGTGGCTAATTTTAATCCCAACATCAAAAATTTATATACCGG
>REGL01000347.1:60605-75336 GCA_004194395.1 Aurelia aurita complex sp. Pacific | reverse complement strand
TAATTTTGTTTGTAAATTATATTTTTCCCAATTCTTTTACTTTTTCTCATATTTGATACCCAAAAAAGTAAGCCAGAGTTTCTCGAACCCAAAAAAATAACTGTACAAATCATTGACCCAAAAAAATAATCCTTGCCTAAATTATAGACCCAAAAAATAACCTGAGCATCCCTATCCTGAATATACCAGAGTACCCCCCCCCCTGGGTCTAGGCAACACATACTTACGTTTCAAGGACATAATCCGTTATTTGCTTTGACTCTGCCATATTGTAAAGCTGCACACTGAAAGGAGGTCTCTGTAAATAAAAACAACAACTTTATTCTGACCTTGATTGCTGCAGAAAAGCAACTTTTATTTCTTACAGGCATACTTGACGAGCTTTCGATGAGCAAAGGTAGTAAAGATGTCATTAGTCTGCGTGCAGACTTACTCTCCACTGCGAAGGAGACCTTATTAACGGTTCTCCTTCGCAGTAGAAAGGTAAAGTCTGCACGCAGGCTAAGATGTCATTACATCCATAACTTGAGTACTGGAGTAATATTCAATTACTTCCTATTTTATTCAAGGGCGTCCATCCCAGTTGCTCAAGGTGGTATTTATCCATAAGCAAACACGACATAGAAAGAGTTGGGTATTCTTTTCCACATTATTATTACCAATTCATTTATCGTTGGGTTACAACATACAGTATGGTAGCAAAATAACAGTAGTGGCTAATTTTAATCCCAACATCAAAAATTTATATACCGGGTGTCCCAAAATGATGTGTTATCGTTTGATTGCTTATATGTCCATAACTAATGAACCGATTTTCAAAAACTGGTAAAAGTACAACCAACATCTTAAAATACAATTTAGCCTTTAGGCAATCAAATAAAACAAAGTGTTTGAAAACCGGTTCATTGGTTATGGACATGTAAGCAATCAAACAATAATACATCATTTTGGGACACCCGGTACAATATTACATAAGAAAGTAATGGGTAAAATATTTACATAAAATATTTAGGTCCATACTAAGTCCACCCCACAGTATTGGGGTTTCGGTGACGCCCCCGTTAGTATTTTACGATAACATTGGACTGTTTACTACCTTGACACAATGCCGGAGAAGTAGTTCTTTGAAGTGTTCATAAGTAACATCAACATTACCAAACGGGGTCTCTGTGCGAGAAAAGAATTATAGTTTTTAAGAATAGCATCTACAGAGGTAGTAAGTGTTAAACAATCAATCAAGAATCTATTTCTCGACGCAAAATGTTACTCCATGAAAACTCTCAAGGATTTTGGCCATTGCAAATGCTCGTGAGCAGTGGTGGAACAAAGTTGTCTTTCGTGGAAATTTAAGGACTCTGTCCTTTTCGGGCTCAAAAAGCTTTAATTTATTGCTTCTACTGTATAGTGTTTCGTCAATGAAATCGGATATCTTTAAACACAGTCAGTGATGACAAAATAGAAACAAATTTCTTACCCACTGCTTTTTCATGTGTCCTCTTCACAATGGACAAAAATGCTGAGATTTGCTTCATTGAAATTACAATCTTTTGCAAACCTATGATAGATTGAATGAAGGTTACACTAATTTGTTTTCCATTCTTTATCGTTATTTCGACTTGAGATACTGGTTACAACGATATATTTCAGTGATTTTATTGACTTCAGGGAATTTCTGAAATTTTAGAGAACATTTTGAAATTTTTTCATGGAAGATAAAATAAGTCAATCAACAAATGCTCTTATGAAATTCGAAATATCATATGCAGTAACACATCAAAGGATTGCATAAAAACTGTGGATTTGAAAATTAAAGATGTTGGTGTTCCATATGATTTCATGAAAGACAACTAACAATTTCCTGCTATTAATGTTTTTCTTTGAGATATACATCTCTGCAGCATATTACATAGTAGTAATGCTGGACTGTTGTTGAAAGTCTAACTTTTTTCATCTAAATACATTTGAGATAATTAATTTCTGGAAACAAAAAATTGCCACTACAGTAGGTATATCATAAAACACAAACTTCTTTCAAACTTCCATCAAACTTCTTCTAAGGTTAAAAATTCATAGTTTTAAAAATAAACTGAAGAATTAGAAATCAAATGAAAATTCAAATCAACAATAAACAGCAGAATCCTTAATAAACAAATTGTTGTTTAGAACACATCAAATATGAACTATGTACATCAAGATGATACCTGTAAGCAAAGTAAAACAAATCCACCAGTATTTTACTTTTCATATCTTTATCATCTTCATTCAGTTGAAGGATGTGAGTAATTTTGCTGTCAAGAAAATTAAAGTCGGGAATTTATCAGTTACTGCATTATCATGATTTATACATTTTTTTGTCCTACTGTGTAAATACAGTGAAGGAGATTCGTACATAAACATCAACAAAGACTATTAACAAAGACTTCCTGTGGAAACATCAATCCACGTGCTACAAATACCACGCTAGTGCATGAATAACACAGAGACCAGGTTTGATCTAAATAGAGGAATGTATCATACTAACTTCAACAAATCCATTCTCATACAAAAAGTATGGCCGCTCATGGCCTGAGCTAGCTCAAAAGAGATGGAGTAAACAACTGCATGCTCCGATAAACATAGTCATGCCAAAACACATACGCAAGCGGTCACATGCATCTACAATGAACCAATAAACGTTTTAATTACATTCCAATTTATCACCTAAGTTTTGACATACATCCCAGTAACTTTTCAAAATTACACTTGCCTCCACACTTCTGATTTTCAATATTACATGACAAACATTTTAAGAATTCTAAGAAAATGGAGATTTTTGTGTAGGAAAATAATTTTTATGAATATTATAATTACAAGCAAGAAGATAGCATGCAAGGCCTGTGCAGTATATGATTAGACACCAAATATGTTGAATAAAAGATTTGTGTTTTTGGTTGATGTGGATTTTGACTGTAAGGAACATGTGGAAAACAATTTTTCAGTTCTCTCAGTTTGAAAACTGGGCTCCAATTCTGTCATTCAGTTGTTAACTGGCAACCCAAATGATTGCCAATACTGCTAATAATTGATGGATACGTTGGCAGTTTGTAATTTCTGCCATCCACAAATAAGAAATTGCAATAATCAGGCCCGTAGGAAGCGGGGGGGCAGGTGGGGCTCAAGCCCCCCCCAATAATTTTGAAAACAATGGTGCTACGCCACACAAATTAATTAGATGTATTGTTCTCTATTGTTTTAAGAACAATTGCTCCCCAATCCGAACCTTCTTCCTATGGCCCTGGCAATAATACACGACCATGCTAAAAATGGTAGGGAGGAACTTTTTACCAACCAAGATACATTGCATTATGCAATCAGACCCCTATAGATTCATTAAAGATCCCTAATTTGAATGCAACACAATTTGGTAAAAGTTCCTCATCACTATATCTCCTCTTATGACAATGATTTAGCATAGCTAATCATCTGTAGACAAGGGGGCTACATGACTTGTAGATGGACAGGGGTCTGCCACCTGGTTTTCAAAAAGGTACCCTCCACTAATTACCAAAACTTGCCTTGCTACCCACTTTTATGATGAATTTTGGTGAAAAATTGCCAATTTTAAAGTATTTTTACGAATTTCAGTGAAACCCCACCCATGTTTATGGAAAATCTGCCAAAAAAGGACCCTTGTTTAGAGAATTCTGGCCCAAAAACCCAGACCCATATGGGTGGCACATACCCGTACCCTGAACATGTTATACACGTTTTTTTTTATAGGAAACTGGTTTATAAGAAACTAGTACTATGATGACCAAAAATTTAAGAAACTCTAGTACTACGCCCAAGAACAGTTAAGAAACTCTAAAACTTTATTTCTGTATGTCTCTCTTATTCTATGTCTCTCTAACAAAGGTAAATTCGTCTTTTCTTGACTTTTGACTGCAAAATTGGTAAATTTTTGCCTTGATGTGCATGGCTTCTTCTTGATGACAATGTCAATGCAAAATGGAAGCCCTTTCTCGAAAAGAAGGCTCAACTTCGAACAATGACGCAACTTTAGGCCCAAAAAATAAGAAACTAATTAAGAAACTTTTACTACTAAAACACCGAAATTTTCATGCGAAATTAAGAAACTTTTAGTACTAAGTGCTGATCCAAGTTTCTTACAAAAAAAAACGTGTATACCCCCTGGGCTGTAGACAGTACTTCATGGCTATAAAAAAGTTCCATCAAACCTCCTGATTGGTTCAACTTGCTGCAAAGAATTCAATTCATCAATGTGACTCAGAGTGAAATCTGACCTGAAATTAAAAAAACAAACGTACAGTACACATCTAGTGCTAATCTTTCAAATGTTTTAAAACTCTTTCAACACTTAGGAAGGATATCAAACCGCAAGAAGACTTCATCCTGAACAAATAATAATGTTCTATATTTGTAAAAATTCTGAAGCGTATCTTTGGGGGCCTTACCTACCTAGCCCCTGTGCTGGCTCAATGACTGTACGATCCTTGTTCATTCCTAAACTTGTCACATCAAACTTTAAATAAAAAAATAAATCAATAACAATCTCTCTAACTGATATTGTAGCACTCCTAGATTACGTATTGTGATGAGTCAAAAAACCATCTACACTTACCTCACATAAGTATTGCACCACCTGACCCAAAATGGCGCCCAAAAGTGTCGCTCAGCTCAATCTACAAAATTTGCATAACAAAAGCAGCAGCATTTAAGGGTTTCTCTACCAGGTATTTTGGTCGGAAAATAATTGTTAATTCGTATGTTTTTCATTCATTAATAAATGAAACGGTGGTTTGTTGGTTTCTTTGACAAATTAGCAAAAACGTTCGGACAACACTGAACAAGATTTTGGCAGCATAACTGGAGGAGTAGGCCAAAACAAAATGAGAAACGGATAGATATCTGGGGGCAAAGACAACAACATTTTAGTGTTTTCAAATTTGGATTCTACAAACTTTATCGCTGTGACAAAAGTTTTCCGTGAGGAATGCCAGAAGGATAAACACAAAGAGAAAACGGAAAGAAACCATTCCAACGTAAGAATATCCTTGATATTACTTTTATCAGATTAAAATTAATTTTGCTTCCTGGAAGACTTTAGGCAAGTGATTGACGCTTAAATATATGGATTTTGATGTGCTTAACCAAATCGCTTATTTCAATTTAGTTTTAAAGTAATTTTGAAATTTAACAAGTGACTGGAGCATGTTTTTTTAACGTGACTCCTTCTTAGAGAAATTAAAGTTCAGTTAGATTGAATGACGGCCTTGTTACTAATTTGAAATTTCTTCTTTTTTCACATTCAAAGTGGAAAACTTTTATCATGGCGATAAAGTTTGTAGAATCCAAATTTGAAAACACTAAGACTTTGTTGTCTTTGCCCCCAGCTTTCTATCCGTTTCTCGTTTTGTTTTGGCCTACTCCTCCAGTTATGCTGCCAAAATCTTGTTCAGTGTTGTCCGAACGTTTTTGCTAATTTATCAAAAAAGCCAACAAACCAACGTTTCATTTATTAATGAATGAAAAGCATACGAATTAACAATTATTTTCCGACCAAAATACCTGGTAGAGAAACCCTTAAATGCTGATGCTTTATTATGTAAATTTTTTTGATTTGGTTGAAAGACACTTTTGGCCGCCATTTTGTGTTAGGTGGTGCAATACTTATGTGAGGTAAGTGTACATAACATAACCACACCAACAATTTTTCCTTACTTACCAAACACAAATATGTGCTTTTGGACCAGCCTTTGGTAAGCGTACCTGCATGAAAAAGTAGTAGCTTTGTTTAAGCCATTAAACAAGTAATAATTTAATTTTAACGTGATGATGTCTAAAAACACAGAGAATTTTATGCGAAATTTATCTAATAGACTTGTTGATTTTGAAACTCACTTTCTTTTCATTCTGGAAAATATATCAATATTATTTAGTAGGATCTTTCAAATCAATGCACGCAGGGTACTCAAGGGATCAAGCCTACATCAATTGATTTTATTATTGAAACATGTCTTTAAACTGAGTTCTAACCAGATTGATACCAGAAATTGCATACCTCAGCTGGCATCTTTGCTTTCTTTACTTTGTAATTCTTACTTGCCTAGGCCATAGCCTCGCTTTGGCTCCACTGTTGCTTATCGGTTGTCCTCGGTTGTCTTGGTAACAAAATGGTGAACATTTTATAATTTTGCAACATGGCAAAAAGAGTCTGGAGTACAACCGGAGCAGCGACGTACCCAGGAATCCAGGGGAATTGGAAAGGGGAGAGCCGATGGTCCTTCCCCTTCATGCAATTCAGGTAAGATCGTAAGACCTGTTGTATGGTTGTCTTGTCTAGTGACTAAGATAAAGATTCCTTCAAAACAAGCTATGAAAAGAGGGAGCCGCTCTCCTAGGGCTCCCTCCTGGATACGTCATTGACAAGCAGAACTTCAAGGAAATTTCCACAACAAATGAAACGTACTTTTCTTTTCCCAGTGAAGCAGAAAGGTGTACGCTGTGAAGGATTCCTTTGTTTGTTCATGGATTGCCACGAATCAGCAACTATGACGTCATAAAACACGCCTTCGTCACAGCCTCCTTTTTTCCACCAATTAAATCGTTCCATTCTTTATCTTGGGAGCGTGACCTCTGGCACTATTCGCACATTTAGGCCCAACGCAGCTTCGAGCAAGAAAAAGTAACACAACTGTGGAATTGCATCGAACAAAATGGTGAGTTTCTGATGATTATATTTCATTTTACGTGTTTGATGGGCTAGATGAAGACCACAAGAGACGTATATTTTTGAAAACAAAGAAAAGGTAGCGATTGTATCATGAGGGTAGGATTTTCCATGTCTAAATTTTAGGCCCATTCATCATAGACAGCCAGCGCGTATAAACAGCGTTTCTGTGTTTCATTTTCGCCAAAATTTGAGCGATCAAATTTGTTTTGTAAAATATATCAGTGTTGTTATAAATGTAGGATGCATTCTTGAAAGAATTCCTTCGAAACACGTTGATTTCGTTTTGTAAAATATATCAGTGTTGTTATAAATGTAGGATGCATTCTTGAAAGAATTCCTTCGAAACACATTGATGATGTTCGAAAATCAGCTGTGTCTACGCATCATCCAAAACCTGAAATTCAAATATTGGAAAATAGAATAAATCATAAATCGGTCACGCAACATGTACGCGCAGGTACCATATAGAGGTGTCGAGAGTCAAGACTGACATTTGCGCATTCTGGGTTTACTGGGCTATAGTATGATGGATGAATGGATGGCAAGATTTAAGGAGGCCTGATTTCCCCCTCAACCCACCTCCTAAAAGTTGTCAAGGAAAAATGCAAATAAAAGGTAGAAAAAAAAGTCTGGGGTGTTTCCTTCTTTTAACCCACCCTCCAGTGTTGAAACCTTTGGATGTGCACCCATTCATTTCTTTTCCTCTGGTTTTGTCCCTGATTTTTCTAGAGTTGTTATTTTCTGGAAGAAAAAATTCCAGTCTGTTGTAGGAAGCATTTTAAACTTGGGGGCAGCACATTTCAAGCACACTTTTTCATTAAGCTGAAGGGGCACTTCCTGAAACAAAAAGGGCACTTTTTCGTAATAATTGCAAAATTTTAGGGGAACTGCCCCCAGTGCCCCCTGACTGGTTCCTATGTCTCTGGCTAGGTGAAAATATTTGTTGATGAGCACAAGCCCATACTTATCAGAGCCCTCATCAGAACTAAGTACCCACACTCACTGCGAAAGTCTTGCAACCAAGAAAAATTATTTCTAAAGCTACAAAAAATCAGTCATTTTTCTTTATCACTTCTGGCTATACTGTAATTAATTCACATATTATCTTGTTTTAGACAACATACACAGACAAAGGAGCAAAGGTATGGTCAATGTTACTGTTAATATTGTTGTTTTGAAATCCTCTTCTACTGTATCATCAAGCATTTTGTGAAAAGAAGAACATTTAAGCTAATAACAGTAGGGGTTGTGAGCACATCCTAAAGAATCTCATTAACTTATTTCTGTTGAAATTACAAGTAAACTATCTCACTGTTCTTCAAGTAATACTGAATTTTCTTTTTCATTTAGCCAGAAGTTGGCAAATTTCTCAACTTTGATCACATCAAATTCTGGGTTGGAAATGCAAAGCAGGTAAAAGGGTCCAGCATTTCTTATGAGCAATGTTTGGACCTAAATGTTTTTGTGTGCTGAGAATTTTCACAGCAATTGCACATAAAAGAATTTGCAACTGCAAAAATAGGATTTGCTGCATCTCTTGCACAATACCAGTGCCCAGAGGTAAGGAAATTATGGCAGCATTGGTGCAACACACCCAAGAAATTTTTGCAAGGATGTTTGTTCCCATCAAAAACCGTTGTTATCATTCATAAGGAAGTTACTGTATCTTCAAAGTAATGAAAACTAACAGATCAAGATGTGTGTGTGCTGCTTCTGTGTGAAGAACGTTTATCATTCAGTCTCAATACTTTTGAAAAATATTGTGTAGCTTCCAAGTAAAATTGTAAAGCTCTCGAACAACGTCACTGATTTTTAGTGAAATGAATCTGCATCTAATTTAGCCTTTTGTGTTTTAAAGGAGTTGTATAGTAATTCATTCAGATCCTTGCAAAGGCAAATGCTGACACATAATTTTGGGCTGGTAGACTGTGATTCAGTTTTGATCAAATTTTACTGCAGGAAATTTTTATTTTCAAATATGTAGTCCAATTTCCCTGCCAGGAAAGCATCAAATTACCATTTTAATGAATAAAGAATTGTGAATGAATCTTTTTGTTTGCCCCCAGGCTGCTTCCTTTTACTGCACTCGAATGGGATTTGAACCTTTGGCATACAAAGGTCTTGAAACTGGCTCAAGACAAATTTGCTGTCATGCCATTAGGCAAGATAAGGTGAGAAAAATTGAAAGAGAAGACAATATTTGTATATATGTATTTATTATTTAATGGTGGAAATGTCAATAGTTTTTGAAATTTAATTTTACTTGAAATTGGCCACTCTTGTCTGAAATTATGAGGTCTCAAGAACCCCATTCAAGAAGCATCGGAGTCCATAAATGGTCTGAAATCATGATCAAGTTCCCCTAATATTTCTGCCTCACAAGAATCCCTACATCACCATCATCATTTATGTATTTTTAGTAGGCTTAATACAAAAATAGCTAAATTAGAGCTAATTAAGGCCTACTTTACAAAAATTTTTACAATGTCTAAAAATAAATTTACTAAGAATGTACAAAATATATGTTGCAAGATAAAGGCAGAAGAGGCCCCCACAGAGGCCCAGGATGGCAAGCAGCCCTCTGGGAGACAGCAGAACATATTTTAGTATGTGATATCCTCTCAGTCAAGTGAATTTTAAAATTGATTCGAATTTATCCGCTACTGCATTATTGCTTTGATAAAAGTTGAATTGAAATTGAATTTAGTGAATTGATATTCAGGGAGCAGTGTACTTTCAAATGAGGATCACAACAGTTTTTTACTCGCTTGGTACTGTAGATGTATGAAAGATAACCATAAGCAGTCAATAGCTAAGTTTTGCTCTTTGTTGTAGATTATATTTGTCTTTCAAACACCATACGAACCAGATGCAGAAATCACAAAAGGTAAGCATTACAGCAGGACAGTACCTTGCCTGTGATTGAGAGCTACTTAGAAAACAGACAACAATACGTAGAGCTAAATGGGGTAAAGTCTGAGTTGAAAACAGTTGCCTATGGAGTGCCTCAAGGGTCACTGTTAGGACCAAGACTTTTTTCAGTGTATGTGAATGACTTGCCTGATATAACATCAACAGGGGAAATACATTTATATGCAGATGATGTAACAGCTTTCGTAAATGGGAAAAGTGTAGATGAATGTGTTTGTAAGCTGAATGATTTAGCAAAAGAAATAAATAACTGGTGTGTCACAAACAAGATGACAGTAAATGTAGACAAAACAGAAGCAATGATCATGAAAAGAAAGCGGTTTACTGGCCCTCTCGCACCAGTTAAAATAGGAAAAAGGATGGTGGAATATAAAGAAGTATCCAAGGTTCTAGGGGTATATATAGACAATAAATTGGATTGGAATTCACACATTGACAAGGTTTATAAAAAGTACTCAGGAATGATAGCCATGTTAAGAAAGGCCAGTTTCTTACCCGCCAAAACACTTGAAGAAATCTATTACAAAACGGTGATCCCAAAAGTAACATATGGAATGCTTGTATGGGGTACATGCACACAAAATAAATTTGAAAAAATTGAAAAACAACATGTAAGGGCGACAAGATTAATAAAGAACATACCAAGGACAATTGAGAGTAACAGAGTTCTTGATCAAGTAGGCTGGGACCCCATTATTCACATATACAAGAGAAAAGTAGCAATTGAAATGTATAAGATATTGGAGGAGGAATATGAACACAGCTTGGGAAGCGTTTTCAGAAAATCGAATAGAAGAGAAGGAAAATTAGAAGTAACAAGACTGAACTCTGAATTTCAAAGATACACTTTTAACTACAGGGGAATCCTTATTTGGAATGAAATATC
The DNA here is from genome assembly GCA_004194395.1 of Aurelia aurita complex sp. Pacific. Taxonomy (NCBI): domain Eukaryota; kingdom Metazoa; phylum Cnidaria; class Scyphozoa; order Semaeostomeae; family Ulmaridae; genus Aurelia; species Aurelia aurita complex sp. Pacific. The sequence continues at coordinate 64,786 of REGL01000347.1, read as the reverse complement.
GAACAATATTAAAGAAGCGAATAGTAAACAGATCTTTAGGACAAAACTAAAAGAAGATAGAGACAAACTGAGAATGCTAAACTTTTCTAAAGGGACAGTTTGTGTGAGAAACAGATGTGAAGATTTTATATATTATTAATGTTAGAACTTGTAGTTTAAAATTGTTTAAGTTTTCCTTTCATTTATCAACTTTAATTTGCAGGTCCACATCAGCCATCCCGAGGCTGCCATTTTTCAACCTGCTTTATAAAATAAATGATGTATGTATGTATGTATGTATGTACATACAGTATTTATCTTTCAAACTGTAGCCAGAACTACAGTACAGGCCTTGTGCACATTAACATTTCGAGAAATCTCAAGATTTTTACGAATTTGCAAGAATTCTTCACATTTTGATAAAAATCCTTGAGCCATATGAAAGATTGTAGATTTTCTTGAAACAAAGAATTCTTAAGAAACTAACAATCTTCCAAAAGAATTCTTGGGCAGGAAACCTATATTAATGCACACAATGCCTGTACATTATCTTTTTCACTGACTGTCTTTTATGATAGAAAATACTGAATTTTGTTCATGTTTCATTTGTAAACTATCAAATTGATTCTAAGTAACCCTATTAAGTGAAATTTCATGCTATGAATCAATTGTGTTTTTTCTAGAGATGGGTAAGCATTTTGTGAAGCATGGAGATGGTGCCAAAGATGTTGCCTTTGAGGTTGAAGATTGTGCTAATCTTTACAAGGTGCGATAAATCAAGGGCCAGTCACTATTTGTGTTTTATGTATATATGTAAGACAACGTTGTGGATACATTACGAGATAATCTTTCTATTAATGCAAATTTATAAACTTTCACGTTCAAACCTAAAAAAAATTATCCTTCTTTTGCAATGTATCTGTTGCTATTTGTTTGCATTACGGGGGGAACTTCTTGGTTTCTTGGAGCTTTGGCTTCTAATGCCCCTTTGTTATTGCGAAACTTCCCCATTTTCACGCAGAATTATACCATTTTTTCAAAATATAGAAAGCAGTGGAACGTGGAGCAGTTGGAGTACGTGAGCCATGGGAGGAAACAGATGAGAATGGAACCGTTATGTTTGCAACTGTTAAAACGGTAAGTCGTAGTCTTTGTGGTAATGGCTTATCCTGTTGAAAATATGATATCAAGAACGCTGAACAAGTAGTCGGTAATTGTTGTTGATAAGAAACCTACCGAAACGCTGCCAGAGGACTAGACTTACTCCACTTGTCCCAATGTTTTCACTCCATTCCGAAATACGCAGCACAAAATACGCAACTGCGGAAAGCTCTTTTTTGAAAAACCAAAAGGATTCAGCCTACTGTAAATTAGGAATTTCATATGTTTTTAAAATTGGTAATATTGTCTCTCTAGGAGTGGAATGATTCCGAGAAATGAACATTCCGAAAGTCTGTCTGAAATTAAATGTCACTTGGAATTTGTGATATCGCAAATTACTAAATGCAAAACACTTTAATCGTTGCTATTCGCAGACAGTTTCACATGACATCGAATTTGTGACGGACTTGCCTCTTTTGCGGCAACAGTTGTTCGTTTGTATAAACAATGTCTAAAGTCTTCTGAATGACTTAGAAATGTGCCTCCTTTTTCAGTATGGAGACACAACTCACACTTTTGTTGAACGCAAAGGCTACAAAGGTCTCTTCCTGCCTGGATTCAAAAAGCCTGTTGAGCAAGATTGTCTTTTGGCCACTCTGTAAGTAGTTATTGCGTTGTGCAGACTTAAAACCCCGGGGGGGGGTACTTAATATATTTTGCTGAAGGGATGTGCACTCCTTCCCAGGTATCGTTTTCGCCGGGTATCAAAAGAAGCCAATTTTTCTAAAGCTAAAGCCGTTTGTCAAAAGTGTTATTTGATTGGTTTTCGACGAATGTCTACGTTTTGGAGTTTACTTTTCGCCAATTTTTGTAAAGCCGGCTTTTAGGAAAAATTCTAAAGCCGGGTTAAACATTTTTCTCTTGAAGTGCACACCCCCGTACGATTGAAAGTCAAGTATCCCCTCCCCCTCGGGAAAAACCTAAACTTTTGTTTAATCCTATGAAGATTTGGCCTCCTTTGTGATGACCTCGTTAACTACTGGGTGACCAAAGAAAAGTGAAACTCTTTGAAAAATCATCAACAATTGATTTAATACCGGTCGTAAAAATGGCTTCATGTGTATTTGTGTCAAGGACCAAATAGGTTTCAGTCATATTGTTAAGTCTTGAAATGGCTTTGAATTGGTCGGAACTTCGGCCTTTACAAGCTACTGGTTTTGAAGCGAAGCATACTCTGAAATGACATGCAACCCGCACCACTTTAAGGCAGTCTGTCACGCATCTGATTGGCTCTAATAAAGTCAGAGCTCAACACAACAGATGTCTTAGTAAATCTGTGTATTTAAAAACAAAGGAGAGGAGAGCTAATCGTTATCCCTTTCTACGATCGTAAAAAGTCAGTAGGATCAGCAGCCATTCAATTCTCTCATTCTTTGTATTGTTATCATCATTCAATCAGATGCGTGGCAGACTGCCTTTAAAATGGTTCCTAGTGTCCTTAATGTAAGGTAGGACTCGAACTTTGTCATCTGGGATTTCCAGGCAGTAATTTTATTTTCGCTCCCTTAGGCCGCCTGGTAAGTTGAGTTTTATTGATCACGTGGTTGGCAATCAACCTGATGGCACGATGACACCAGTTGCAGATTGGTAAGTTTGTGATTTGTGAGTTTTGTGCTTCTTGAACCTAACAACAACCGTGCATGATGAATGTAACTATCTTACTTCAGAACTTTTGCACTGCATGTCCCAAGTTGATTTCTGCATGGATAACTTTTGTAAATTTCTTCATTTTGTGTCAGGTACGAGAAAGTGCTACAGTTTCACAGATTTTGGTCAGTTGACGATTCTCAGGTATTGTTATATGTATTTTCTACTGGATGTGCTAATGATATCCAGTTGATTGATTATGGTTATCGAATTAGTTGTGGTTATTCAGAATTTCTGATAATCGATGGAGATGACTGACGTTCAGTAGTGTTGTATCATGAACCCTAAATGAGAGTAGATCGTGAATTCGACCACTCTTTTGGTCATTAGATAGCTTGAAGCTTCGATAGCTTCATGAATGATATGTTATACAGCACAAGAGCAAAAATAGGTTTAAAAAACGAACGCTTGAATAGGTGACGGTGCAGGAAAGGGATACTAGTTAAAAAATCTGCAAGAAGGTATATTAAATTTCTGAAAGTTTTGCCGTTGGTCAATGTGCAATTTTATCACAAGCAACTTTTCTGGGCACCAAAACGTTTTTTTACCTCATTGATCAGCATTGTCGTTAAGGTGAAAATTTTGAGTTTCAAAAACACTGCCGATCGACGAAATCCATAAAAAGACCTTTCAGTGAACATGGAAATAATTAAATTTGGCTGTTTATTCTTTTGACAGATGCACACAGAATACAGTGCCCTGCGATCTATTGTCGTCACAAACTGGGAAGAAACAATCAAGATGCCGATCAACGAACCAGCCCCCGGCAAGAGAAAGAGTCAAATTCAGGTTAGTATTTCACTACCATTATCTTTTAGGGGCAAAATATTTCTAGAGGTGCTACGAACCACGTAGCCGTAGAAGACATATGATCAATTTATTGTATTTTCCAGATGCCAATAAGCTACTGTTCACAATTGGACCAATTCTACAAATAGGTACATCCTGATAGGCAGGTTCTCATGCCTAAAACATGAACGAAGAATCTCTCTTGAGAGCCATAACTACAAGCCTTGCTATTACCCATGCAGAAATTAGATCAAACGAATATAGCACTCGATAAAGAAACTTTTCATCCCCATGAGTAAATAGACAAGAAAAATAGACCAGTGAACGTAATCCTGACCTTGTTACAAAGCTAATCACGCATAAGATCCAAATATACAATTTCCCATGCCCCATCTATCGCCGGTCTACTAAATCAACCTATCTTCATGGGCGCAGTTCACATTTTGCACGAAATTTAAATCAAAAGATTATAATAATATTCATGTTTATACAGGGTAAATACCTTATCAATACTATGCGCATACTAACCGGTTTTGTGTTGTGCAGGAAAATATAAAGCCCGAGGTCTTAAAAGTACAGACCGAGCTTGCGAGGTCTGTGCAATA
>REGL01000347.1:0-38002 GCA_004194395.1 Aurelia aurita complex sp. Pacific | reverse complement strand
TAGATTTCCTTACACAAAATCTGCCCTTGTTTTTGCTACCTAGTTTCTCGTAGAAAGTACAGATGATGCAGCGTATGAGGTTTCAAACAAGAATAACTCTACATAAGTGATTAAATTTCGCTTCTTATTTAGTTCTCAATTCTTTAAGCACATCGTCCCCTTTCTCTAAGCACACGGACCAGAAACATAAAATCTGCTATTTATGAGAAATATTTAGGCATATTTCCTACAGAAAATGTTGACTAATAGATGGGCAGTTTTTCTTCTGAATACAATATTGTTTGCTCCTGAATACAGCTTTGTTCAGGCACATTAACGGAACATAAAATCTTTCTTTTTTTATTCATATAAAATATTACATTAAATCTTACATTCTATTATACCTTCCTAATACTGTACAACACTACAGGGACGATGCCAAGGGGAGCGAAGGACAATGACTACCCCATGGCCAATAGGAAAGACACTCAACGTTAAACTACATACAATTTGGTACACTACGAACGGTTAAAACCTAATGGATACTATATTAGATTCTGCCTAACATTAGATGTCGGGTCTGGTTTGTGATGAAATTTAAAATGTCACGAGCGCAACTTTTCATTGGTTTGAGGTCGCAAACTATGCCCGGCATCTAATGTAAAACAGAACTTACAAAGAAACGGGTCATTTAAGTTAAGGGATTTGGTGGTTGCTTGGTACAAAAGGATCTTAGTCAAACCGGCCAGTTTCGTGAATGAAACGTAACGTCAATTCGAGTATACTTCTGTTCAAGTCATTAGAAAGGTCTTGATCACCATATATTAAAAGTTGCATCAGAGCATCATTTGGAATATCGGTGATTTGCACATATGGTCGTAGTAATAAGCAATTCCAGCGAGAAGATTTCGTCGTTGAACATCAAAAGAAGGGCAGAGCAACAAATAGTGCTCCGTATCCTCAATTCCATCGTTTGTTGCGCACATTGGGTTTATGGTATCCCTAAAATTATGCTTGAATTTGTGAAAATTTAACTTGCTGAGACCAGCACTAAGTTGAGTTAGATAGGATAATCCTTTTGGATCATGAATTCCAAAGACAGATTTTGCAGGGGGTTGAACGAAATCTGATGCGGTTGCCGCATAAAATCTGATGCGGTTGAACGACATCTGTCGTCGCTTTTGCTTGATTTTTTTTACGCAAACATTTTGAATAACAGGCTGTATAAATCAATTTTTCTGCTCCAGGATACATTTACAGTTACAGTTACAATACAGTTTTATTCAGGCACATTACACAAACGTAAGGTGTGCTATGGTCGTGTAAAATCTGTCCTTGTTTTTGCATGGTTTGTTTACGCAAGCATTTTGAATAAGAGGCTGTCTAAATCAATTTTTCTGCTCCTGGATACATTTACAGTTACAGTTACAATACAGTTTTATTGAGGCACATTACAAAAACGTAAAATGTGCTTGGTCGTGTAAAATCTGTCCTTGTTTTTGCATGGTTTGTTTATCAAAACAAAGCGATCGAATATGCTCCATTATCTTGTTTAGGCATGCTAACAAAACGCAAAATTCGATATCATTAATTACGAATTCTTCCTTTTGGTTATACCTGTAATCAAACATTAATCAATCATTCCTTTGCTGACTGCCGCTAATTGTGTGTTTTTACAAACAATAACTTTGTTACTAAAACGAAATTTCGTTGATTGTTACAAACCAAACATGATCAAAGAAGCGTATGCAATCCAGAGCTCATTGCAGGAAACAAAGCAAGAGGAAACCTCGTGCCCAGGACCTTTCGTCATATGACAAAAGACCCTGGGCACGAGGTTGAACAAGAGTTATTAAGATGACAATTTGTGCATTTGAGGAGGCGTCAGCGAAAAAGTGATAACTCTTTTAGTTGAAACCCGGGGGGGGGGGGTACTTGACTTAAATTTGTACGGGGGTGTGCCCACGAAAAAATTTGTTTTTACCCTTTACATATCCTTATTTTTCATTTTTTTTTTTTTTTTTTTTTTTTTTTTTGAAAAATTGCCTCATTTTGATACCCTGTGCTAAAAAAAATTGGTGAAAACGATACCCTTAAAAACGGCACATCCCCGTCGGACAAATATACTAAGTACCCCCCCCCCCGGGAGTTGAAATAAATTAAAAAGAAGGCAAAGTCAACAGAATTCAATCCCGTTGCGATTTTTCAGCCGAATATTTTTCAATGCAGTGCTCGCATCATCCCGTTCATAGACCAATTCGCTATCACCGCTTTCATCACCTAAATTGTTACTATTGTTGGTGGCACAACCAGGTAAAGACGGGAGTAAATTACTTTGTTGTGAAGCAACAGGACTTTCAACGGAAATCCCAGAGGGGTCCCTCGGAGGAGAGGACACACCGGGGTCTCCAGTGAATTGAACTTCGCCGTCCTTACCTTCCGGGCCACCTTCATTACCAAGATTAGAACTGTAATTATAAAGTCAAAGTCGACTTGCTTTAAATAGGTTATAGACACCACATAATCAAGACACCACATTTTGAGAAATTGCAAAAAAATCGAAGGCAAACATCAAATAAATAATTTACCAAATCTAGGAGCCGCATTGAAGAAAAAAATTTTTCTCAAGTTTGCCGTTTGCTTGTGGTATTTGCTTAATTTAGAAATTATTTGAGGGGATGTTACACTCTAACACTTTTAATAGTTACGCCACGAGCTGTAAGAAACGGCCGAATCCCTGAATTTGATCTGTTAGAAAATGTGGAAATGTTGCCAAAAAACGATTTTCATCATACGTATGAGGTGCAAATGGCCTTCAGCCACGTTATTGATAGTAGAGGAAAATACTAGGAATCCGTGACCAATTTCAGCAGACCTTGTTTTGAAGGTGTTTTCTATATCAGAAAAATGTGCTGAACAAAATGGGCTTGGGGGATCCTCTAAAAAATATGAGCGTTTTTGACCAGGGGGTAATGTCTGAAATGGGCCTAATTTTCTCAAAACATCAGCATAATGATCAACTCTAGACTGCAAAAAAGCGCAAAATTGATATGAAATGAACCAATCAAAGGGCCAAAACCTGTGAGATATCATCCCTTGGCCAAAATACCCTTTTGATGGCATTTTGACACAAATGACACGGGGGTGTTGTACCCCAACATCCACTATTTCAATTATCATTGTTATGTTGAATAAACCTATACCATGACCATTAGACGCCGTTAATATACATTGCCCCCACAAACCCCTTCAATTTCCCCCTCTGAGTACAGTACCTCTCCAATAGATACATTTTCAATACAATTTTTCAAAATGTTCTGAAGACTTCCCTCACCTCAACTTATGTACAGCCGCTCTTGTTCTCAGTGTATGGTTGCATCTTAGAATAATTGAAAAACTTTATTTTTTGAAAGAAATTTCTCAGCAATGCAACAAGGTGTAATATGTATACTGGAATATTGTACCAATTCAGATCGATCGATAAATGAAAGGAGCAGATTAGTCCATGGTACAAAGTCAGGACCGTAGGAAGCATTGGCCTATTTGGCCTGTCAACAGGCTAATGGGCACAGCACTTCAAGGGCATTCTCTTATTTGAAAGTTCATCATTCGCTGATTTTGTTCGCATGACACTGGCCACAACAAAGCTTCCAATGGTAACGGTTAAGGCTCAATGATGAAGCCGCCTATACATAAATGATACCCTGTCGTGGAGTAGGAATGCTGAAAATGATACACTGTCCTGTCCAGCGGCGCGTCCCCGTATGAAAAAATATATGAGTACACAACAAGGGGTTGCTTTTGATTGACACCGTAATTCAAAGCGATTAGCGATCGCAGACAAAGGAATATCTCTCAACCAACAAGGGCAGATTTTGTAATACAATAGCATGAGTTGCTTTTGTTGACACCTCAATTCAAAGCGATTAGCGATCACAGACAAAGGAAATTCTCTCAACCAGTAATTCAAAACAAACCAAGCCGAAAAAGTTTCTCTAAAACCCAGGTAGCTAGCTCGCTCGTTGTGCATTCCAGAAACTGTTTTTAAGAGCAAACATGAGCATAAATCGAAAGAAGAAGGATATATCTTCACACCTACCTCAGGTGTTTAATTAGTTTGGTTGAAAAACCGATTGGGAGGCGATTCAATTCTCTTACTTTTTTGGGTGTAATTAAAATACTTATTGCTCAGCTTCTGAACCAAACAAATAAAATGCCCGAGGCAGATGTGTAGATATATCCTTCTTCTATCGATATATGCTCCTGTGTGCTCTTTAGAACAATTTCTGGAACGCACAACGAACGCGCTAGCTACCGGGGTTTCCGAGAAACTTTTACGGCTTTGTTTGTTTTGAATTACTGGTTGAGGGAATTTCCTTTATCGGTAATCACCAATCACCTTGAATTCAGGTGTCAATAAAAGCAACTCATGCTATTCACTGTGTGACAAAACCTTTCCTTGTTTGAGTACCCTCCCCCGGGTTTATCTTACAGAGAAGATTGTGTAAAAAGACTATCAAGTTTAAACGAAAAATTAACCAGATGAAAGAATTCTTTTATAAACCTCATGCCCTACTCCGCGTCATCACAATTTGAGTTCATTCAATTTGTCTGAATTCTGTTTAATTTATGGTTAGGTGAAGCGCACGAAAGACTCTTTGTGCAAATAAACTTCTACAAACTTGCAGACAAGAACTGGGACAGTCAACATTTGCTGAAGTGGTTGGTACGATTTGCCGGTGAGCAGACGTTCTGGCGATGTGAATTTTGAAAAAAATGCTGGTACATTACATTATCTTAGTTATTTCAAATTTTTGTGCAGACAAAATGCTTACTATGGAAACAGTCTAACAGAGTAAGAAATTGTCTAACAGAGAGCCGTTTCTAATTAAACTGCAAATCATGTGCTGGTGAGCAAGAAGTTTCAAAGTGAAAATCTCATGGGACGTAAAAAGAACAAATTCAGTTATATTTGTTGTCGTCTAATTTATAGGTAAGCAGAAATTTTAAAGGTGAAAATTCCTAAATGATCTAAGGAGATTTGCGCTGTTACCTTTGCTAGAGAGGACGGCTAAAATTTGCTGGTGAGCGCGGAAGATTTGGGTAAAAGCCTCGTGGGAGTGCCAAAGAATTAACTTCGATTGTCGTCTACTGATATCATTAAATTTATTGGTTAGCAGAACCTTTAAAGGTAAAAGCTTTCTAACAGTCTTGAGAAACTCGCGATGTTACAGTTGCTATAGAAGATGGATACTTTGATGGTGAGCGGAAGTTTTCAGTAAAAATCTCATGGGAGTTGCAAAGAAATAAATTCGATTCTTTTTGCTGTCGGCAAGTTTATTCGTAAGCAAAAATATTTCAGGTGAAAAGCTGCCTAGCAGCCTTGAGAAACTGCTACAGAAACGGAAAATATTTGTTGTGAGCGGAAGCTTTGAGTTAAAATCTTGTGGGACGTCCAAAGAGTAGATTCACTTGTCTTTGACATCAATCAACTTATTGGTAAGTAGAATACATGAGGTAGCAACATCCTACTAGCCTCAAGAGGAACTTGCACTGTTACGGTTCCTCCAGAGAACAGCATATAATTTGTTGGTAAGCGGAAACTTTGAGTAAAAATCTTGCGGGACGTCCAATCCAAGGAATAGATTCACTTGTCTTTGAGATCATTAAATTTATTGGTAAGTAGTATATTTGAGGAGACAACTGCCCATTGGTCTAAAGAGGAACTTGCTCTGTTACAGTTCCTACAAAGAACAGCATAAATTTGTTGGTGAGCGGAAGCTTTGAGTTAAAATCTCACAGGACGCTCAAAGAATTGATTTACTTGTCTTTGACATCAATCAAATTATTGGTAAGTAGAATATATGAGGTGGCAACTTCCTATTAGCCTCAAGAGGAACTTGCACTAAGAGAACAGCATAAGATTTGATGGTGAGCAGAAGCTTTGAGTTAAAATCTCACAGGACGTCCAAACAATTGATTTAATTGTCTTTGATATCAATAAAATTATTGGTAAGTAGAATATATGAGGTGGCAACTTCCTATTAGCCTCAAGAGGAACTTGCACTAAGAGAACAGCATAAGATTTGATGGTGAGCAGAAGCTTTGAGTAAAAATCTCGCGGGACGTCCAAAGAATTGATTTACTTGTCTTTGATATCATTAAACTTATTGGTAAGTAGAATATTAGAGGTGAAGAATTCTCCAACAGTCATAAAGAGATTCATATTGTTACCTTTGCTATTTAGGATCCCAAACATCTGACGAGCAATGCTCTGCTAGAAAATATTTTGCAAAGTCCAAACAAATCATTTATTCAATCTTTGATAAATTCTGATTTTTTAGCAAACAAAAAACTGGAAGTTTTACAGACGCTTTAGATTTCTGTGTGCTGGGGGATTCTAACACCTGATGGAAATTCAAAATAGATTACTTCAACTATCTTTACAAAATCAAAATCTGCTTACAAACATAACCAGGAAGGCTGGCCGACCAACAGAATAACTTCCCTTGTGGCTGAAAGGGTTAAAATAACGTGAAGAGTAGCTAGATTTAAATTGCACACATTCGTAGTTACTGTACACAAGATTTTCAAGAATAATGAGCTAAAATCGCAGCACGAATGTTAAAATTTGCTGGATTTAAGCAACAACCCATATATGAAGTTGTTTCCTGACTCGCTATCTCGCTATACGATCGTTAACAGCAGCCACCCAAAACTTTATGAATCGAGATTCAACAACCTCGCGAAACAAATTTAGCATATCTCAGAGATAATCTTCATATTTTTGTAAACATAACACAGTTTATGCAAAGTATCAAGACAATTGCACTGATAAAATTTGTACTGTGAGAATTTAACAAGGGCAGATTGCTGCGTGGAGACATCTACACGAAGTTTCTAAGCTTCGATGAATAATTCAGATGTGGAACGACGACACGAAAGATCTGGTCGTTAGAGTTTAAAAGAAGAAATCATATATCTGAAAGGACTCTACTGAAAATCATGAAGAATGAAATGACAGTTAGGAAGTTCAGGGACTAAATAAAACAAGATAAGGTTTTGATACCAGAATATGTCAGACATCATTTCATTTAATCTAAAGAAAGTACCCTGGAGACACTCTCAAAGGCATACTTCCTGCCATCAAGGGACTCTTCAGCAAATCGCTACGAAAAAGGCAAGTTACAAAATTCAAGGAGGAACCTAATGAAGATAAAAACCAGATTTTGAAAACAAATACTTAGGACATGGTTTAAAGTGAAGAAAGTAAGTGGAACGCGAAGTAAAGAAAATAATCTAGAGGTACTCTCAAGGGAATACTGGCAGTTCTCGAGGGAAGATCATGAAAATTATAAAAGAAGAAAATAAATTATGAAATTCGAAGTCTAACAAAAAGGGAAAACAGAGCTGGTTTCAATATCATAAGATTGTAAAGCAGGATTTAAAAGTTGAGCATCAAGATTACTTCTGGACAAAACGAAGAGGAGCTGCAACTCTGCTGGCAGGGCTTAAAAGGGAATCTAAGCATACATAGGCCTTTGATAACACTAGCCGTGCAAAGACAATAGGCCGTGGCATGTGCGTAACTGATCGCGTAAGAAGGAAATAGTGATTAGTGGCTAGAAATTGACCGCAAGTGACTTGAGCCATTTTTATTTGTCACATTCCCTCAACTTACTTTCTTCTAAAAATGAACACAAAATGTTGGTATTGAGTGCATGTTCAAACTTATTGATTGGAAAATTATTACTTTGTTTTATTTACTCACCATTTTGTTCGTTTGTTTATAGGAGTGAAAGATAGCTCAAGAAATTGAAGGAATCTAAGAGCTTACGAAGATATTTGGTGGCGCTGATGAATTTCAAGTGAAAAACAACAAAGAGTAGTGACGTGTTTGTCTGGGAAAAGTTAGGCAATCGGTGACGGAACTTGGTCAGATTTTGCAGAACAGATAAAAAAGGGATATAAACGGCAAAAATTAACTAGCATTTGTTTTCAAACAACGATAAAGTAAGCTAGACAAAGAAACAAGGGACCGAACTTTCAATTGACTTCTAAAGACCATGGTCAAGAATTGAAACGGAAAGTATTGCCGGCAAGAGTTGCAATCTGCACTGGACCTTTACAATAAAGAATCCTGCGCATTTTACAAAGATACTCACTTGAAAGTGTACAATAACAAGCAGAAACTTAGTAAGAAGACAGGAGGCAAAATTATGAACATGTCTTCAACAACAGCAAACGGAACACTCAATTTCAGCATGACATCTTTTTCAACAACACTGTCAACAATTTTCAGCAACACAACATTATCGACCAACAACTTCACCAATAGTACCACTGCTAGGACAATAGATGGTGGTCACAAATCTGAAACAACCAGCTCTATTGTCATAATTCGCGTTGTTATCTACTCTCTGTCGTTATTTTTTGGCATAACTGGCAACGGTTTAGTCATAACAACAAGTATTATTCAACGAAGAACGCTAAGTCGTTCGCGGTTTTTGATCGCACACCTTGCATTAACGGATGTCATTTTCTCATTGCGTTTACCAGTGCAAATAATACTTGAACTAAACTCCTATATTTGGACGTACGGCATATTTTACTGTAAGATATTGCACAGTGTCAACTCAATGTCGATGCTAGCTTCTATAGGAACAATGACAGTGATAGCAATTGAAAGATATCGCGGGATAACGAAGCCATTTTTAGCAAAGATCACGCGGTCGAAATTGATTCTTAGTCTAGCGGTTGTTTGGCTGATCGCTGTTATTTCATACACACCAGTATTCATGTTACGCACGGTACAAAACAGAAGATGCGTCGAAAGCCATGCAAACCTGCTCCTGCAAAAGAGCTACTCGGTGTATGTAGTCCTCGTCAAGTACATTTTCCCTTTGATTATCATTTGCTACTGCTACTGGAAGATAGCAGCGGAAATTCGCAAGCGGCCTAAAATCCAAGAAACGCAAAGATCTCAGCGTAGACGGAGAGAGCGCGATGATAACCGCATTGTAAGGATGCTGATAGTCATGGTTGTAGCGTTTGCCGTTCTAACTCTTCCGGCGACTATTTGGTGGTTGCTGCACGATTTTGGAGGCTTAGACCGATCCGGAGCGGTCCTACAGATAGCAGAAGTTTTCGGTGCGTTTGTTTATTTGCATAGCTGCGTTAATCCGGTCGTTTATTACATTATGGATAGCAAGTTCCGGTCGGATGTGATACAGATGCTAAAATGCAAAGGAAATTGTCAGCGACCTGGCTTGTGGAGTCGATCAAGGTCATCCAGTAGTACGGTAAATGGCGGAAGTCAGAAGGAAAACGTCGGCTTTCATGATATAAATACACATGAAAGTGATTCAAGTTCGAAGCAGAGCAAAGGTCATCAGGACGTGTCGGATTCGAAGCAGATTAATGGTCATAAGAACCTGTCTGATGGAGTATAAGAGGCAACTTCAGTCGAGATTTAATGTATGATTTAAGAACATAACTGTACATGAAACTGAAACTGACTCAGTTTCAATGAAGATAAATGGTCATAGCGACGTGTCTGATGGAGTATGAGAGAGAACTTCAGTCGTATGCGAATAACAGAGGAAGTCGAAATAAAGACGTATGATTTAAGAACATAACTGTACATGAAACTGAAACTGACTCAGTTTCAATGAAGATAAATGGTCATAACGACGTGTCTGATGGAGTATGAGAGAGAACTTCAGTCGTATGCGAATAACAGAGGAAGTCGAAATAAAGACGTATGATTTAAGAACATAACTGTACATAAATCTGACAAAGTTTCAGTGAACATAACGACGTGTCTGATGGAGTACGAGGAAGAACTTCAGTCGTGTACAAATAACAGAAGCAGTCGGACGGACAACTTTAAATGTGCTTGAAAGTGACTCAAGTTCGACATAGACCAAAGATTACCACAACGTCTCAAATGTAGAAGTACAAAGAAGGACTTCAGTCGCGTATGATGAACAGAAGTCGGAAAGAAATTGACGACTTATTGAATATCATAATGATTAATGTTATACATTTTGAATATCATTTCACAGTTTACAAGCATTATAACGTTGGAAAAGCCTTTTTTTACATTAATACATCGAAAAGGTTACAAGAACGAGATTACACCTATATCTTTAAAGGGTATTTGCAACATAATAAGCTTGCATTTGCAATTTGCAAACAAATCTAAAAATATCCCATTGAAATTGAATTCACACACGCGCCGTGAACAAAGGATAGCCAAAAACAATGCTGTGTCTGAGTATTTTCTTTGTTCTATTTATAGACAAGCATATTTAAAATTGCACACTCCCTTTAATCAAGATAACATAAAGTTATCAAGGCAATATCATAACAGTATCTTGCTTTAATTAAATAGAATTTACAATTGAAAATCATGAAAAACGCTGACTAGCATAGGACGAAAAATGTCAAGTTTAACATTGAAGTCAACAGCTAACAAATTTCTTGAATGTTAGCATTAGTTACTTAGGATTTCAAAAAAGCAGCCCTCGAAGAACTTTGAGAAATTGGGAAACTCAATTTTATCAAAATTTGAGAGATTCTGCAAGGAACTTTTACTTTAAGATTTGCGCCCAAACTGAATAAAAGCTGGTAAAAATTTCAGAGCCAAGTTTCACCTGAAAGGATTAAGTTTCAGTTAAATTGCATCTTTATGCCCAGAAAAAATAAGGAACTCCAGCCTCATTTAATGTTAAGGTTGAAGAGTGTCTGGTTCGACCTCTCCAAACAAAAGAGGTCTATACTAAAATAGACTACATTTTAGTTGCAGTAGCTAATCATAAATTGACCTTTACAAATACTTTCTCATTCTTTTATTTGCAAAATCAATTTTTCCATTGGTTGATATGTCTTCTTTCAGCAGAATTGGCTAAACCTTTAATTCAGTCCCGAGTGCTATAATTGAAACTATAGTTTGTTTGCCTGTTTGTCTGTTTGTTTGTTTTAAATGATTCTGAAAACATCCACAATTACATTGTTTAATATTGAAGCTTTCGCATCATTTTGAAGTCTCATTAACAAATCAACCTCTGTTTCTGATTTAAACTACTATTTTGCTTGGCACAACAGTCAATGACTTATGTCTCTACATTGGCTGTAAATGTAACAGTCCTCTTATTAGCTGTATCCTTTCTCGTTCTGTTCTCCATCGCCATCGAATCAACTTCCATTCTCCGCACCCCGAAACACAACGCAAATAAATCACGAACGCCTTTCTTGAATTGTTTGTCCATAATGCCATAAATTATAGGGTTGATAGCACTGTGTAGGTATAGTAATGCAGCGAATACCTCGATCATATCCAATGCTGTTTTGGTATTAGTGCCAGCAAAGTCATACCATAGCCACCAAACAGATGTTGGTGCTGTTAGCAACGCAAAAGCAACAACGATCACGATTAAAATACGAATAACACGCCTGTTTTCTCGTTTACGGTTCTGCTCGGTAGCTTGGCTTTGATGCGTCGACACTCGAGTAGGGCGACGATGAACGACCATACCGATCTTGAAGTAGCAATACGATAAAATACCGACTGGAATGACGTAACGCATTGCAAAGATGACAATTGAGTATATTTGCTGCAGTGTAAGTGAAGGATAAGTGTCAAAACAACTCGTTCCAGTAAGATTCAAGTAATACATGTACGGAGAGTACGTGATCAAGGATATTGCCCATACGATTATGATACTTATAATTATATGCTTCTTTGTCCATTTCGAGGAATACGGTTTCGATATGCCTCGATATCGCTCAATGGCGATAACCGCAACCGTTTCGATCGAGGCTAAAAGTGACGCAGAATTAAACCCATGCATCACTTTACAATAAAACAGCCCCCATTCCCATTTAGAGCCATTCATTTCAAGTCGAATTTGGAACGGTAAGCGAAAAGAGAACAATAGATTCGCTACGGCTAAATGCGCCATCAGGATTCGACAAGGCGACAACGATTGTCGATTCATCACAGAAACCATGATAACGAGGCTGTTACCAATCCAGCTCAATACAATACTGATGATGTAGATTGCGATTCGGATTCTGTTCTTGTCAGTTAAAGCTGTTGTTGTTGATGATGATGATGATGTTGATGTTGCCGTATTTCCGAACGGTGACATCGTTGTAAAATTGCAAGGATTTGAGCTGTTCAAGAACGTGCAATTTGACGCCATTTCGTTTTTTGTTTGTTGCGCAAAGTGTTTGTCGATTTTTTAGAGAAAACTTTGTCCAGAGGAACGTTTATTAGAGTTGTAAGAAACTTTATACTGTCACATTGACAAGCCAGATAATAACTGCCAAAAATACTCCAGCCTAAAATGTCTCAAAGTTGCACAGAAAATCCGAAAAACCTCCAATTCATAGGCCAGGAAATAACCACACAATAAACTTGTTCTCTTAAAATAACTTTACTTCTGGAAGTTTGCAAATATTTGATGTCTGTTCAACTGGATGTCCCGTTTTCCAAAGATCAGGATCTGGGCGCCAGTAAAATGTTGCAAATGATAGCACGCCAAAGTCTACAAAAAGATCAGATGTTTTCGTACATACCTGGAAAAATTCGCGATCACAAAAACATCGACTTCCGACCACGTTATCTATCTTGTAGCAGTTGACTTTTACAATGTAAAAAAATGTTGCACTCGTTGTGCTAATTTGTAGTTTAAAGTTACCTCAGAATTTGTGTTGCGAGAAATGTTTCCAATGTGATTTGATCCACTTACTAGTCATCGAAGTTGATGAAAAAATTTAAGCAGATGTTCTGAAGAAACCTCAGGAGATGCTGGGTAACTAAGGAGTTGCCTATAAATCTTTGTTGATAAATTTTGTAAGATTTTAAGTAATGAAAGAGCTCAGTATTTTCAGTTATTACTGCTGATAAATCTCTGAAACGGCTGCCAAGTAAGATATCTTGCAGTGCGGAATGATGTTGCACTTGCTGTGATAAGCGACAAATTGATATTGTCTCCTGCCTTGTGACGGAAAATATTCTCTTGAATAATCCTGGAGTTTTCATTCATGAAACTGATAAAAGCTCTGACAACAGCTGCCAGGTAAAGTATTCTAAAAAAAACTGCATGGCTTGTGAAAATTGAAGTATTGAATCTGCTTAGGAATAAATTTGTATCATAAATTTCAACTGCTACTCACAGCTTCATACTTGCAAAATTCACGATGCAATTCCGCGATTCTCTAAGTAGCAAAATCCTTTCTTGATATATGTCCCAGTTTGAATTAGTCTAAAGACTATAATGAATTAAAAAAAACTAAATTACCTCCGTTTGCAGTGGAATAAATCTTTTTCCTAATAAGGTTCAATCTCTGCTCTCCAATTCAAGCTTGCGAAATGCAGCATCTAATTCATACACTTTTCAAAGCATCCAGAAATGTCCTTGGTTGCTACACGCTTCAGCTCATCATCTACATAATAAAGCACCAGAAATCAATTGCTAGCAGTGATCCTCTAAAATCTAGAAGCAAACAGATATTATTGAAGATTAGCAATCAGACAGACGATGAAAGCTTTACAATCATTTCACTGAGAAAAAATGTGAAGCAAATCTCTGGTCGGTCTCTTTATGATCTATTTCGGGAGTAAACATGGATTTGTTATTCATAGATATTATACCGAGTGAGTAAAAGTGGAATGCACATTCTATAACCTATTACTTAGCAACAAGCTTTCCGGATCTTTACTTATTGCACTTGTTTTATAGCTAAAAAGCAAACTTAGATCGGAAAATTTAGTTCGTCAATGGGTTTCTGAGTTTCAAGGTAAATTCATGAAAATGTGTTCTCTGGATATCCATCAAAACAGGCCAAACTTTTTTCGAATTTGCCAATGTCTGGACCTTATTGAAGTTCCTTCTGAGCAATACAGGACTGGAAATAAGTGAAAATAGCAATACAATACTGGAAATAAGTGCAAAAATACATGAATTCTCTTGACTAAAAGAACGAGTTTCGAAGGTAATCTTGTCCCAGTACTATTATCATTATTATTATTATGTAAACTAAACCACCATCATGTATAAACAGAAAATAAAATATAAAAACACCACTGTTTATTTGAATACGTTTCGATAAAAATCTTCTTCAGTTAAACTAAATCAGAGGACAACCGAGTATTTATACATTTTAAAATCTGATTTACATGACAATATATTTACACAACCTAAGCATTATTATTATTATTATTATTATTATTATTATTATTATTATTATTATTATTATTATCATTATTGTTATTATTATTATTATCAATTTATTTATCGTTGAATTGCAATATACGATGGCTAAATAAAAGCAGTAGCTAATTGATTCCAACGTTGAAAAAATTATATAGAATATTACATGAGAAAGTACTTGGGTCCTTTTCTATACATTTACATAAGATAGGCTTCAGCTTCTAGTTTGATACCTTGTTTGAGTCAATGTGACGAGGGATTGCTGATTTATAGCGCAGGAAAGGCAAAATAAGTTGTTACTTTGAAAACATAATTTCTATTGTTCCCCAGCAATTTCCAAATCAAGTAGCTTTCGAAAGAAAGCGTTTTAGGCTTCTATTTAAATTTTTCCTCATTTCAAAGGGTTGATAGCCTTGTCTATAGATAAGCAACACTATTAACCCTTCTGCAAATGTTGAAGAAATCTTATTCAGGATACCATCAGTGAAAGTCTTCAGGATTTTCTCCAGAAGAGCTAGACCCCCGTTTAAGATCTTTGGATTCTGCGTAGTAGCGATTTCAGGGTCATCGTCCTTCATTCTTCTTTTGTAAATTCGCGCATGCCCCAAAGATCTTCGCCCATTCCATTGATCAGCGAGCCAATCAGAGTTAACGTCTTTTCCATTGTGATCTACATAAGGGGGAGTTCGCAGTATCCCGAACAAAATCTGAATACAATGCTAGAACCCTTTCATTCAAAATTCACTTGATTTTGACATTGCTGCAGAACAATAGCCTGAACAAAAGAAGAACAAAAGAACAAAAGAAGCGCGCAGGCTAGAGAACAAAAGAAGTGCTAGTTTTGAAGCAACAACTTATTTTGCCTTTCCTGTGCCATAAATCAGCAACCAGTTGTCAGATTGATCCAAACAAGGTCTTAAACTCTAAGTTTAAACCTATTCTAGGGAACTGTGTAAAACACGGAAAAATTAAAATCACTGCTCTTCCACAGCAGCCACACAAACGGGACACAATCTTTTGCAACACCATGTATTTGTCTCCACATATTTCATATTTCCATATTTAATTCTTTTAAGGAGGGTTGCCCTTCAACAAGTTGGTTTTCAAGGGGCCCTCCAATAAAAACACTAATTACAATCTAAGGAAACTAAGTAAAAGACATTAAATAAATTAAACTATAAAACCCTTATTTACAATATTCAAAACCTATGTACAATAATTTTCAAGATTTACAATGAGAACGAAAGAAAAAAATTTCTGCTTCTGAATAGTTTTTTTGAAACTATACAGAGAGGTTGCCTGCTTTGACTCGGCTGACAGGCTATTCCATAGTTTAGCACCTACGGTCCACCTACTCAAAGCACGATTCTCTAAGAAGAGAGAAAATATTACCTCACCTGAACTACTACAACAATCTTTGCCATCACAAGCTAGAATCCGAGCTCCTTCTTGAAGTGAACTTTACGTCTCCAAGACTTTATATGACTTTCCTAAGAAAGATAATCTCGTAAAACAAACAACAAACAAACAACAAATCATGTTAATTAATCAAATACATAGTGTTCTATATAGTTTTATGATAAGCGCTAGAGATACAAAAGAAGCCGCAAATTTCATGTATCATTTTGCTATTCTCGACGCAGAAGGCGTCAAAATTAGGCGTCAAAATTTGGCAAAGCATTTTAATTATGACGTTCGAATGTAATGAAAAGATGCGTATTTACGAAATTTGCAGTTTGCAATGGATTGCGAAAAATTCATCATTTAAAATTTTAGGACAAATTTTCAATTAAAAACCGATTTCAAGGCTCTATAAGTACGTTCAAATCTAATGATCGAGCCCATGACAGCTGCAAATTGAAAATGTGTGCAATTTTGATTCCAACCGTCTTTGGTGTAACGTCATGCTTTGAGAAATTCAAACGCACGAAAAATTGAAGGATTCAACATTTAAAAATTTCCGACTTTCTCAATCAAAAACTGATTTAAAAGCTGCCAAAATCAATGTTTCCTCTATGACAAGTGCAAATGGAAAATGTGTGAAGCTTGACGTCATACTTTGGGACATTACAACTTTCTAAAGCTGCTCGTTAAAGATCTGGCAGTGCGTATTTGAGCGAACGTTGAAATGACGTGAACACAACCATACCTCTGAAGTGAGGAAGTGCTTTGTTTCATCATGGGTGCTTTGACACCGCAGTTGTTCTTGATTGCAGCAGCTTTATGTCTTTGCGTAGGAGAAATTTACATACTGCTATGGAGGAGCTACCTCCTTCACAGAATGATATAAATTTTCTTCCTCAGAAGCATACACACTTAAGCATAGCTGTGGTGTCTAACTACCCATGACTTTATACGCTTTTGTGATGATAAATCCATGATGAGAAATGGACAGCCTAGATGAATAAATTGTACATGCATTGTTGCTTCTCTGGGTCGCGCTCCTCTGCGAAGGTGCTGTTAATACTGACCGTGCCTAACGGACGGGACTTCAGGCGATTATTTCCGATTATTTCACTCATCTTCCATTCATGAGTCGCATAATCGCTTGTGGTCTGTTCGACATAAGGTAACTTGCTTCGCACCCTAGGCCCTGAAATATACTAGAACAAAAGCTTGGTAGAAATATAGAATTCTGCAGTTGGCTATAAAGTACACATCAGTATTACATAAGCCTTACATAAGTATTACATAAAACACTACAGTTATAAGATTCCTGGCTGAGTCTATTATGGATGCTAACAAATTGAGAGACTCACTTCAAATTGCGACCTAGATAGGCCCAGCCTGGAGCTTCCAAGCCCCTAAACCCATTCTTTGCGTTTGTTATTCTATATTGTACCGCTGTTTTATTTGATTCATCTTAGTTCATTTCTCTCTTTTTTAGTTACCGTTATTGTATTTTGTACTGGCTTCATTGTGTTGGTTTATTTTAGCTAGTTTAGATTAGTTTAGCTGACATGCTTGTATTAGGTATACATTTATGCTATGATGATGATGATGATGACACAAGGCCAAAAATTCAACGTTGCTTAGATTTGCATAAATTCCCTTCAAATCATACTGGCCTTAAATAAAGTATTTCCGTCTTACGATAGCTTCGTAAGGATAACAGAGTGATCAAACTTGTATCTTTCGTATAGATCCTCTGCTTACTTTGGCATAACTACCCATAACCACACCTGAAAATTGATAGCACCCATCATCCCTAAGGCTTAATATCCATGGCAAAGGGAGACTGGCGGTAATAAGACTTCTGTGTTTAGTTTACTATGCTGATATTTCGTGAGCCAATGCGCTCAATCGAGGATGAATGTACAAAAGATAAAAATCACCTACATATCTCAAAGTAACCGCAAATGAAGAGCATATTCAAAGGTATTAAAAGTGAAAGCCAAGAACGTTCTGAACAAAGTTTAGAAAGACTGACGAATTCGCACAGATAGCCTCGTTTACTTAGCAATTAAGTAAAAAATTCAGCCGTAATTATGCATTTGCTGAGATACATCTTGCTTTAAGCATAGGCTCTGGTTGCGGTATGGTGGCAAATTTGTACTGTGAAGATGAATAACTTCCCAACCAGGTCCCAAATATCGGCCAGCACTCTAAATGTATACATACACGATATAACGTTGCAGAGCAACATAACTTTATTTAAAAAATACGCCTCATAAGGCGGCTAAGATGATGTAGCCAGGAAAATCCACCACCGGAGCCCCCAAGCCTTGACGGCACACGCCGAAATAAAAACCATCATGCACAATTGGGATTTAGAGTAATATGAGAGAAGAATTTAATATCAAGAAATGAGCGCCAAGAATATGTGTATTTTCTGAAGAGTGCTTGTAGCTGCTTCTGCTTCTTTGTCGTCGTAAACAGAAACAGTTTACACAGTCAAAAGAGATGATCATCTATGGATTTAGAAATTCTATAGCCAGCAATCTGCCAAAGCTTAAGTTAACTATTGAGAAACGGAATGCGCCTCGTTTAAAATTTAGTCTAACAAAATCAGGCATGAGCAACTCTAAAATCTAGTATATTCTGTGTACAATGAAGTTATAACGGACAAATGTACACATTGCAAAGCACATTTTCCACACTAGAATGGTAAGAAGTTTGCTTTTCATTGTGTTTTCAGAGTCTGAAGATGATTTTGTGGATAAAAATCCGACCCCCTAAGCAAGAGAATGCTATGGCACATGAGAGTATCGAACATTTGATTATTTNAGATGATCATCTATGGATTTAGAAATCTGCCAAAGCCAGCAATCTGCCAAAGCTTAAGTTAACTATTGAGAAACGGAATGCGCCTCATTTAAAATCTAGTCGAACAAAATCAGGCACGAGCAACTCTAAAATCTAGTATATTCTGTGTACAATGAAGTTATAACGGACAAATGTACACATTGCAAAGCACATCTTCCACACTAGAATGGTAAGAAGTTTGCTTTTCATTGTGTTTTCAGAGTCTGAAGATGATCTTGTGGATAAAAATCCGACCCCCTAAGCAAGAGAATGCTATGGCACATGAGAGTATCGAACATTTGAGTATTTTCACAGAGTATTTTCATCGATTTGGATTAGTTTGCATGTACATATAAATTTGTATATAGTAAGCTAGATGTATATAATCGATGTAAAATAAGTGGACAAACAAACAAACAAACATATGGTGTGATGACAATTCATCTTCACATTAACGATATTGTGAAAAGAGACCAAGACCTCATAGCGGTGTCTTGATTGATAGGGACTCTGGACAGGAGCAGTGACGGCCGCATTCGTTGTTGTTGTTGTTCTCTACGCTGGGGTCCTGTTGTCCAGCCCAACATACAAAACGAAACCGGCTTTGGTATCTATCAGTAAATATCGCCTTTGAGTAGCATTTTATAGTTGAATATTTACCGTAAAAGCCTCTATCAAGCTAGCCTGCGTACCAGATTCCAGAGCATAGGTTCCAAATCTTTATCTCGGCGTAAAAAGGTGAGTGTAAAATTCAATGACCAATTTCTTCTGATTGAATGGCTTGAAAGAAACTTTAGATACTTATCTATAAATCTAACGTTGGACTTTTCAGAACTTTTGAATATTTTTGGAAATTACAGCATATCTTACATTTCAACTCATTTGAGGATGTGACGTCATCAAATTTCTAAATCATAAACCAGATGCGTGACAGACTTTTTCTTGACACCATATTGTAGGCATTTATAAACTATGGTTTCCTTCAAAATTATTTCATGTTGCGTCAAACAGTTTAGAAATTACGATGGTTTTAAGTTTTTTTGAAAATTTTTCTTGAAGTCTTGAAAAAGAAGAAAAACACTCTAATTCTGAAAATATTGAAGATTTCAGGAAATTCCAACGGTAGAATTATAGAGAATTAGCTAAAGTTTCTTTGAAGTCATTCAGTTCAAAGAAATAGGTCAATCAATTTTACACAAGCCTTTTTAAAGATTTGGAACCTATGCTAGATTCCAGGCTATATTAAGCCCCCTCTCTATTAAGCCCCACTCTCTAATAAGCCCCTCCCCTCTGCGCCAAAATTTTAAATAAGCCCCCTATCTATTAAGCCCCTCGACTTATATCAAATTCCAGAGGTAACAAAAGATTGTCTATTTATTGAGCTGAATGAGTTTGCATGTTAATTTTGATATGATTTGAGATAAAACTGTGTCGAATTTATGTATTTGACTCGTAAAATTGTATGTCGAATCCACAAAATGTGGTGTAAAAGAACTAAAAAGCTATCATATGTATCCTTGTCCTTTGATTTTATGAATAAGCCCCCTCTCTAATAGGCCCCCTCTCTTTTCAGTCTTCCTCTGGAGTGCCCGAAATTAAATAAGCCCCCTCAGGCTTATCGCAGCAGCGGGGTTTTCATGGTCTCCTACCGTCTGTGGCATCGTCCTTGAAGTGTAGTAAAACAGCTCGTGCGTAGTGTCTTGAACAATTCGTTTTTGCAAAATTTTACATTTTTTTTATTCATATTGAAATATTACAATAAATCTTACATTCTACTATACTTTTCTAATTACTATACGACACTACGGGGACGATACCATGGGGAACGAAAGACAATGACTACCCCATGGCCAATATGAAAAGACACGCAACGTTGAACTAAATACAACTACACTAGGAACGATTTAAAAACTACTTGATACTATACCAGATTCCGTCCCACATCAGATTTCAGGTAAGGGTTGCAACCAATGCGAGCGCAATTCGTTCTAGTTATTCAAAGTAAATCAAATTCCTGTCATCTGATGTGAAACAGAATTTACAAAGAAAAAGAAACATTTACGTTAAGAGACCTGGCGGCTGCTTTGTGCATAACTGAGGTTTGAAAGATCTTAGTCAAACCGACCAGTTTTGTGAATGTAATGTAAAGTTAATTCGAGTATATTTCTGTTCAAGTCATAAGAAAGGTCTTGATCACCATATAATAAAAGCTGCAAAGCATCATTTGAAAGATTGGTGATTTGTACACATGGTCGTAATAATTCAACAATTCCAGCGAGAAGATCTCGGCGTTGAGCATCAAAAGAAGGGCAGAGCAACAAAAAGTGCTCCACGTCCTCAGCGCCATCGCTTGTTGGGCACATCGGGTTTATGGTATCCCTAAAATTATGCTCGAATTTATGGAAATTTAACTTGCTGAGACCAACCCTGAGTTGAGTAAGATAGGATATTTCCTTTGGATCGTGAATTCCAAAGACAGATTTTGCAGGGAGGCGGATTATTGAAAAGAGCTTTTTCTTAAAAATAGCAATTTTACATTGAATACATAAAGAGTCTCGAAAGCCAGATACACTGAAAAGTCACGAAACGAACTGAAAATGATATCCCATCGTTACAATATTGTACACATTTATGGATGATTTTAATATATGAAATCTTATAAAAAGGTTAATGAGATTTGCAAACGTGCAATCAGAATAATGTTTCAATGTATGATAGCATATCTCAAAATCTGATGATCTGTCGGAAAGAATAACGGATTTGTCAGTATCTGTTCATCATGGGCCATACCAGCTGTCTATGCTATATGCAAGTTGATAACATGCTTAAATCCTAAGAAGAGTGACCCAGAAGAACTTTTGTAAGATAAATTTGCACATAAAACCTTATAACCGCTTTGAAAAAGTTTTAACTTTAACATCTAACAAAGCTTGAAGCAGGTATTCCTCAGGGATCGGTTTCAGGGACCCTTTTGCTTAAAGTATTTGTCAATGGCAAGTTGAATGAGATGAGACCCTGATATGAGGAGGATGAGGCTCCGATATTCAGAAGCCGAGCAGAAGGCATTGCGATTCTCGCATATTTAGGGCTATGAAAATTGTGAGGTGCAGCATTAGAGGTTCCCTCGTGCGGTGTGTCCGCCGTCTTTTTGGGGGTTGCGCGTCGCTCTTGACCTCTTTCGGATGGTTTGATTGTTTTCATCTTGTTTTTATCTTGTTCGTAATACATGTACATTTCTTTAATAGAAATAGTTTGAACAATTGTAAATTGTTAATAAGAGTAGGCCTTAATCAGCTTTAATTAGCTAATTTTTAGTTTAACCTACGGAAAATAAATTGTTGAATGATGATGGTGATGGTGATGATGATGATGATGATGACGATGACGATGATGATGATGATGATGATGATGATGATAATGATGCTGTACTGGAGCTTCCTACATAGACGACAAGTCTGTGTGGGCATATTTGATATGATTCGTTTCTATCGAAACTTGATAAGCAATAAGAAGAACTTGCAGGGGCGAAAAGTTGTTTTGGTTGACTGTTTTCGTAGTTGACGGTTGGCGGTTTCGGATGGTTTGATTGTTTTGATTAGGGAGCACCGGGCTTTTGATCCTGTTCTAATAACACATGCACGATTTTTTAGTAGAAACAGTTTAAATAACTGTAAATTGTAAGTAAGAGTAGGCGTTAATTAGCCTATATTTGGCTATTTTTTAGTTTACCCTACGGAAAATAAATTGTTGAATGATGATGATGATGATGATGATGATGATGATGATGACGATGACGATGACGATGACGATGACGATGACGATGACGATGACGATGATGATGATGATAATGAATGCTCCAGCGCAGCATGAAACTACAGTTCCTTACATACTGTAGATGACAAGTTTGTGTGGGCATATTTGATGTGATCCGTCTCTATAGCAACTTGATAAGCAATAAGATCTTGCAGGGGCGAAAAATTGTTTTTGGTTGACGGCGAATTCGATTAAAGAAAAACAAAATCTATTTATGTTACGAAGATCGCAATAAACAATCAACAAAACCAACAGATTTTCGCTGAAAAATTAATGTTTGGTTTTAGCGATAATAATGTGAGAAAATTCTGACAATGGATTTATTGCAAAGATTTATATCGTCGTAATTTCATTTGTAATTGACTTACGCCAGAAGTTGCCTTGTATTCTAGTCGCGTGTTTGATAAATAAATTACCGTCCCAAGAGACAGCTGCTTAAATAGATGCCGATAATCTCACTATTCTTGCGTTGTTTCCAGTCAGGATAATTTCCAAGCAGACGTCTGTATGGAGAAAATCCCTGATAATTCCGTAGCATGCATTCAGTATCAGCTTAATTAAGATGAGCAATTTTTGGGTACAATTTCGGCGAATAAACTCTGGCGAACAAATTCCATTCATAACTTGGTTATTTTTGGCAAAAAAAGCGTTCCTTGTTTATTTTTACCAAAATTTTGCAACTTTGGAAAAATAAAGTAAGAAAGACAATTCTATGTGGAGTGGATTAAATTTCGGCGAATAAACTTTGGCGAACAAATTTCGTCAAAAACTAGGTTATTTCGGCTAAAAAAATGCTCGTTATGAATTTCTACCAAAAATTATTGCAACTTTGGGAAAACTAGCGTAACCTAGATGCAATTTTACCGAAAAATATGAATCTTCATATGATACTTTTGATGACACTTTTAACCTCAAATCAAGAATTACCAAAAATCAGCTTCCATGGGATTTGGCAAAAATTATAAGCGCGTTGCTCAATTCACAGGGTGTTTCAGAAAAAACGCAACCCAAATATAATTGAAAATCTTTAAAAATGATAAGATTTGAGTAGCTGTGATGTATGCCGTCTGAAAGCACAATCTTTCTTCTTTCTGATGTGCAGTTTGGATATATTGATAGAATTATTGATCATTTAATTGATATTTTAAAGCTAGGGCCAAACTTGGCAACAATGTTGCCCGACAATGTTGCTTGAAATTTTTTTCATTTTTATGTAGTCGAAACATTGTAGTCAAACTGGGCAACATGGTCGTGCAGCATATTGTTTGCTGTTGTTATCAAAAGGCGTGCCAAATTTGATTTGATAGGTGGCTTACCGCGCCATATTGTATTTGAACGCAAAATCTAGCTAAAATATGGCAGAACGAAAGAAAGCTGTAGCTTGCTTGCTGTTACTGGAAGCCTTAAATGAAGATGAAAGTTGGAAAAAGGGAAATTACGTTGAATTGTTGCCCAACATTGTGGCCAAACTGGGAAACATCGAACTGAACGACAAATGTTGCCAAAAAATGTTTGAGCATGTTTGAACATTTCGGCAACAAATTTTCTGATGAATTTGTCGGCCGACAAAGTGGCCAAACTGGGCAACATTTGAGCAACATTTGCGTTTTGTCCATGTTGCCCGACAATGTTGTCCAGTTTGGCCAAGCCTTAAAACGTATGGCTTATTTTAAATGCATCATGATGTAAAAACGAAATCAACACCTTTCTTGACATGAAAAATTACGAAACAGATTTTGTCAAAACTTTTCAGGCCTAGCAGCACTTTAGGTGATGCTCTAAGGTTGGAAAAAGGCAAATATATTCCCATAAGATGACTTTATTAAGAATGATAAAACGAGGTCTAAGAAAAATAGATTTTCGTCTTTGTAAATGTGCTTTCATTTTCCGGCATCTAAAATAGGCCATTTACGAAAACGTCAATGAAATGATGAATACTTGAATTAATATGCCTAACCTGGATATCATTGGAAAGGAGATAGATTATAATTTGAAATGGTATGCGTCAAATTGACTAATAGGTTATCATTTCCTCGAGAATCTCGAATAAAGTTGGATTGCGTTTTTCTTGAAACGCCCTGTAGTACACTTTTCAACTATCAAAGCGGAGAAATAATGTGTTACTTGGCTCCGCCATTGCTTTTCAGCGATATGGTAAATGTTGAATTGTAATTATGCTCTCTCGTTAATGTTATGGTAAGAGACACGCCCAAAGCTAAAGTTCTCACAGCCGTATCTCCAGAAAATTCACTCAAAATTTCGGGATGATTTGGAACAACATAAGTCAGATCTTGACAAAAAAAGAGTTTCCATTCAAACATATGTGGACGCAAGACTACAAACGGAAATAGTTTTGCCGACACGCCAGGCACTGAAAACGATTCCTGACCGTTACATTCTTTTTTATAAGAATACTATAAATTTTGTCCAGCCTAGATATTCTAAAGAAATATTCGTTTTGGACCTGAAAATATTCTTAAAGTATTAATGTCAGTCGTGCGATTCTCTGTTATGAACATCGTGAAACAGGCAACTGCTGAAAAATGGGACACAAATATGCGAGCTGAGGCTGAAATATTCTTATAATATTCTGAAAAATTGGATGATTCTGAGCCTGAATATTCTTATAAACATTATTCCTATAAAAAAGGAGTGTAGTGGATATCTTTAGAAGGTTGCTTGCCTCATTTCGGCAGAGGTTGAATTCTTTAGAATTTCGATAACCTACTCATGAGAATGTTACTTCACCTATCAAGCTTGTACGGAAATATCAATATTATTCTTGAATAATTAAACAAAAATATAGACTGCTAACTCACGTGAAATGCGTCGTCGCCAAACCAGCTGAATTTATGAATGACGGCTGAGCAAGTTGACAGAGTTTGCAAGCGATTGCATTACAATGGCTTCAACAGCACTGCAATGGCTTCTCCTTATTTGGCGGCGCTTCTAAAATAAAAAAGAATTAGTTTTTAGTCACATGTGGTTTCAAATGAATTAAAATATAAAAAACAAAAGATACATCATTGAAACCGGAGGCAGCTTCAATTTTAATCAAAACCAACAGCCAGCAGTAAAAACCAGAACTTAGGATCCCTGGACCTTTCCTTCTTTTCTCG
Source organism: Aurelia aurita complex sp. Pacific (assembly GCA_004194395.1). Classification (NCBI taxonomy): domain Eukaryota; kingdom Metazoa; phylum Cnidaria; class Scyphozoa; order Semaeostomeae; family Ulmaridae; genus Aurelia; species Aurelia aurita complex sp. Pacific. The sequence continues at coordinate 12,624 of REGL01000347.1, read as the reverse complement.
ATATAAATTCATACATTCTCTTAACAATCATTTTGCTCGCACAGCTAGTTAGCTAGCCATCCCGGTTTGAAGGTGTTTTTTTGCGGCTTTCTTTGTTTACGTTTGCAAATTTACTAAACAAAAGCAGATGCCGGTAACGTCACAATAGGATACAATACTTTTGATTGACACCTAAGTACAAAGCGACTAGCGATTGCAGACAAGGGGAATTCTATGCCCGGTCGGTCAAGTCATGAACAAAACAAAACAAGTCGCAAAAGTTGCTCTGAAACCAAGGTAGCAAGCTCGCTCGCAATGCATTCTAGGAATGGTTTTTAGGAGCAGATACAAGCATGTATTGGAAGAAGATGGACACATCTAAGCATCTGCTTTGGGCATTTTATTATTTTGGTACAGAAGCCGAGCAGTAAGTGGTTTAATAACATCGAAAAAATACGAGAATTGAATCGCCTACCAAGCGGCTTCTGAGCACAAAAATACCTTCCTCTTTCGACATGTGCTCATATTAGCTCTTAAAACCATTTCTGGAATGCACAACGAGCGAGCTAGCTACCTTGCTTTCAAAGCAACTTTTGAATCTTGCGTCGTTTTTGTTCACAAGTTGACCGACCAGGCATGGAATTCATTTCGTTTGCAATCATTAATCGCTTTGCACTTGGGTGTCAATCAAAGTGATGGATGCTATTGTAAATAAATCAATTTCAAATTGTTTCTACACCCTATTGTTCCAGAGTTCCAGGGTGCTATGGTCCGGTTTTTACCGTATGCCAAAACCAACATCGATGAAGATTGAAATGATATAAATTTATCTTAGAAATTCTATGAAATTTATTGACATTGTCTTGTGTTACATGCAGAGATTGATCAAATCTGTATTTCTAAACATACCTTTCAAAATGAAAACATGTAATATGTGCAGGTGATCTCTTCAAGACATTAATAGAATTTCAGAGCTTGATTATTTCAAATTTCAGACTTTGAATTTCGCTGTTGTTAGCATGTTGTCTCCAAGTGAAACTTTTTCAATTGAAATTCTGACAAGGCCCGCGGGCTGTATGTCACCTATTCGAATAAGAAGATAAATTTGAATGACAAAGGACTTAAAGTGTCGGGTGCGATCAAACACATTAATGTGCGAAATCAAAAATTTACGGCATATTTACCAAATTAAAGGGAATTGACAAGGTTAAAGGCAGTCTGTCCTGTATCTGATTGGCTGCAATAAAGTCAGGGCTCAACACAATGGATTTCTTTGTGAATCTGTGTATTTAGAATAAAGGAAGATCTGATCGTTCTCACTCAGTGTCGTTGGAAATCCGGCAAAAATTAGACTCTGGTTTTCTAAATTCTATCGTTAAATACGAAATAATTCTTTGGACTCGAATTAAATGCGAGGTTGGATAAGCGGGTGGGATCAAAATTCATGTGAAATTTAAATTTACAGCATTTTCATTACAAAATTAAGGCTGCTTTAGAAACTGTAGGCGTCTTCAGAAAGACCGCGAAAATAGATTCTAACAAAGGTAATTAAATATGGCAAAATTGAAATGGTTTGTCGATTTGATTTTGTCGGCAAACTTTAAAAACATTAATATCGAAATTAAATCTTCTAAAGTACATTTTTATCCCATATCTTGATTTTAAAGTCTAAAAAAGATTCTTTATTTTTATATTACAAAAAATCGATCAAAGATTTATAAAATAGGACAATTGTGAATTTTTAGCAGAGATTTAAATTATTTCTGTGTTAAAATATCGTTTCTTTGCTTTGAAAACATAAGAAATTGTTATTACTGATTGTTCAAACTACAAAGTTTCTTTTATTCAATACACTGTTTTAAATCTTCAACCTGAAAGAGTCAAGAAAAGATATACAGTATTTCCTGCATCGGATAAGGAAAATGTGCATCTTTATTTGAATAATTCTTTATATAAATTAATGAAAATTTATGAGAATATAGATGATAATATCTCTGTTTTAAAAACACGCGAGATTTTTATTGCTGACAATTCAAATTACGAATTTTCTTCTATACCATGCACAGTTTTTAATATTCTACTTTCTAAACTTAAAAAAACCACGAACAGATAGTTTGGATAAGAAATGCATAGCTTCCAAATCTTTAACTCGGCGTAAAAAGTTGGGTGTAATTCTGTGATATATTTCTTCTTATTGAATGGCTTGAAAGAAACTTTTGGTACTTATTTATAGTTCTACCGTTGGACTATTTAGAAGTTTTGATCTTTTTCGAAATTACAGCGTATCTTACATTTCAACCCATTTGAGGATATGACGTCATTAAATTTCTAAATCATAAACCAGATGAGTGACAAACTTTTGCTTGATACCATATTGTAGGCATTCATAAACTATGGTTTTCTTCGAAATTACTTCATGTTGCATCAAACAGTTTAGAAACCACGATAGTTTTAACTTTTTTTGAAATTTAATCTTGACTGCTCGAAAAGAAGAAAAGCATTCTAATTATGAAAACATTGAAAATTTCAGAAAGCCCAACGGTAGAATTATGGAGAAATAGATAAAGTTAAATCGTTCACTTCAAAGACATAGATCACTGAATTTTACACCAGCCCTTTTAAAGATTTGGAACCTATGCTGATAAGAAATGTGTGTTTTTTAATTTGAGCTCTGAATAAATTTTGATCAAAACTAATTAAAAATTATGACAACAAAGAAGATCATTTCTCTGTTGTGAAAACATCAGAAAATACTATTTCTGATCATATGAACAATGAAAAATTCTCATCCGTTGCTTTACGCTTTTATTACAAAAACTCGAATCTAAGATATATAGAACAGTAACGTGTGTCGAAAACTTTCAATCAAAATCGATCAAAGTTTGCAAAAATTTAGAGGATCAGTTTTCTGTTTTGAAAACATAACAAAAATATTATTGTTGACTATTTAAAAGATAGAATATTCTTGTCTGTTTCTTTGCCCTATCTATTCCAAAAAATAAAAATTTGAATCACTTATGGTGAAAATCAATCAAATTTTATGAAAATTCAGAATATAAGTTCATAACAAAGATATGATTGTTTACTATTGAGACTTTGTTGGGGAGACGAGATCGCTTTGTCCGAGGAAACATATGTGTCCCCCTGTGCAGTGGGTTAAAGCGCATGCGCTCATCAGAGCTTCAACCCCAAAACGCTACTGCGCATGAGCTTTAACCTACTGCACGGGGGAAGCATGCGTTTCATCGGGCGAAGCGTATCTCGTCTCCCCAACAAGACTACAGATAGATCTCCTTTTCAAGAGACTGTGAAGGTCAAACATCGAGGGCAAATCCCTGGAGTCAAACAAAGTTGAGGAAGGAGGAGCTTATGGAATAAAAAGAGATTTCCAAGAGATTTTTAACGGTTACGAGTTGCTGCTTGGAAGCAGAGAAACTGTTGTCTTTGGCAGCAAAATGGGCAGTAGATCAGGGCTGATATGAAGCTTATTACAGAATAAAATTTGCCAGAAAATCCGCCTTACTGAGATATTCAGGCAGAGCAACAAGATTTCATGCAGCGAAAGGCAGGGATGGCAAAAATTAGCAATGCTTTCTGATTACCATAAGGGCTCAAATTTCGGTCAGATAGGTGATTTTTGCAGGTTTTTTGGTTGCCAATATCACACACACTTTTATCTTTTCTTCAAAATGAAAGCGTTATTTTGAAGATAAATTCTTGTACTTCACAGAGGAAGATACCAAACATACATATCTTTTAAGATTGCTCCGATATGAGCGGACTTTCAACGGTCACTTTTTGGTGGCCTAGGTGAAGCCACCAAATAAACTGCAGAAGACAATGGACATATGCCTAAAAGAACGGTGTTTACAGATTTGTTTACAATCTGGCGACGGAGCCCCTTTAAGAAATTTCATTCCAGCCGGACAAGAATCCGGCCTTGTCGTTATTGAATGAAACGTCTGGGCAAGATTAGATGGAATAAACTCTGTTGCAGACAAAATAAAAATATGTTTCTAAATCTGGCGACTCAAAATAGAGAAGAGACGTTCGCCGAAATGCACGTTCATTAATTATGCATCGATGTCAGTGGATATGCGTTTCATTCAAAATTTGTGGCCAGTTCACCATGAAATTCCTTGTTTAAAAGACTATAGACAGCTAAAGATTACAATCAATTTTTTTCCGTTTTCAGCTTTACAATTAAGGTATCATGCACGAGGAGCTCAAATACAGCGCAACGTATATAATTTGAAGGTGAAGGTGAAGTTGTGGTTTTTAGCGCCAAGCCCTGGGATCACAGAAGTAGCTAAGCGCTAATCGAGTCCGCGCCCCCTTGTCATGACGTTCAAATCGTGGGGCCCTACCAGGTATCGAACCCTGTCCGCCTGACTATTCTGGCTGCAAAGTCAGAGGATTACACCACTGCACCACAAAACCTTCAACTGACAAAGAAGAGATATATATTTTTGCTAATCTGAGGCAGATTTAAGTTTTTCATCCCAGAAAATCAAGATCGCTGTCCTTGGTTTCGAAGATGCAAAATTATGTACAAATTTGTAGTCCTTTTGAAGCCTTTTTCAAACAAAACTTTCAAGCAAATGTCACGTTCTAGAACGCTATGAAGGATTGTTGTGACATAAAATTTCGCATATAAGTTATCTTTTCTGTTTCAAAATACTGCTAATTCATCGATATCAGTGCATAAATAACAAATATACATTTCTGCAAGCCCAGACACTTTTTAAGTCCCCGAAACATTTTTAAATGTCCTCAAGTGTTTACTGTAGAATCAAAGTCTAGTTCAAATAAAATGCCACGTGAAATTTGCGATAGCGCAAAATCACTCATAGAAAACATTTGAGTCATATTTATTCGCGGGCATTTCACGTGACATGAGATTTGCGATAACGCAAAATTACTCCTGCAAAACACTTGAATCGTTTCTATTCGCGGGCATTTTCACGTCACATGAGATCTGGAATAACGCACTCATGCAGAACACTTGAATCGTTTCTATTCGCGGGCATTTTCACGTCACATGAGATTTGCGATAACGCAAAATTACTCCAGAAAAACACTTGAATCGTTTCTATTTGCGGCCATTTTCACTTCACATGAGATTTGCAATAACGCAAAATTACTCCTGCAAAACACTTGAATCGTTTCTATTTGCGGCCATTTTCACTTCACATGAGATTTGCGATAACGCAAAATTACTCCAGAAAAACACTTGAATCGTTTCTATTCGCGGGCATTTTCACGTCACATGAGATTTGTGACAACGCAAAATTACTCATGCAATTATTCGCTGAAATTTTGACATAACATTTAATTTGAGAAAGACTTTAGGATTAAAAAATACTTACCACCAGTAGCGAGATTTCTGTTTACTCAGCAGGATCCTTTTTAATAAAGAGATTCATCCTTGATTTGTAGTATATCGCAAAATAAACTCTGTATGCAGCAGACGGCTTTACAATTCTTCTTCCATGTGTCCATGTATAAACATCAATCAACAATATGTTTGCCACAGTAATTTTCTGTATGCTCACACGATTGCTCATTTTCATAGACACAGCATCATAGCAACCCTATCATGGTAAGAGTGTCAGCTCACAGTAACAGTTTCATAGAAGTAGTATCGTATAATGTCTCCAGTTTCCACTTGCTCATGTATGCTAACAATTAACCAATTTTGGGAAGGTAATTTTCTATATGCTCACACGATTGCTCATTTTCATAGATACAGCATCATAGCAACCCTATCATGGTAAGAGTGTCAGCTCACAGTAACAGTTTCATAGAAGTAGTATCGTATAATTTCTCCAGTTTCTACTTGCTCATGTATACTANTATCGTATAATGTCTCCAGTTTCCACTTGCTCAAGTATGCTAACAATTAACCAATTTTGGGAAGGTAATTTTCTATATGCTCACACGATTGCTCATTTTCATAGATACAGCATCATAGCAACCCTATCATGGTAAGAGTGTCAGCTCACAGTAACAGTTTCATAGAAGTAGTATCGTATAATTTCTCCAGTTTCTACTTGCTCATGTATGCTAACAATTAACCAATTTTCGGAAGGTAATTTTCTATATGCTCACACGATTGCTCATTTTCATAGACACAGCATCATAGCAACACTATCATGGTAAGAGTGTCAGCTAAAAGTAACAGTTTCATAGAAGTAGTATCGTATAATTTCTCCAGTTTCCACTTGCTTATGTATACTAACACATAACCAATTTTCGGAAGGTAATTTCAAATGTTCCAACACAATTTTAAGTCTTCTTGGCGACAGTATCGCAGCAACAATATCATGGCAACAATATCATGGCAACAGTATCATGGCAACAGCAGCATGGCAACAGTATCGTGACAACAGTGTCACAGCAACAGCGTCAAAAGCTTCTTCAAAAATCTAATGTCACGTGGCACTTCCACGCCGATTCTAGTTGTCAGTCATAACAATATTTCCTCATGTATGATACCAATTCCTTTCCATTGAATGTTTATTCTTGAACAAGCAAATGCAACACCAATCGTCTGTTATCAAGTATCGACTGTTATCACCCGCTTGAGTAAATTTTTTTGCAAATAAGCAGGTCACAAATTCGAAGCTATGGAGAGAAGCTCTAAGGCCCTTCATAGGACACCTTGTTCCTAAGCTCGAATGCAAAATGACTAACAAAGTCTTTACGTGAAAGTTATCTTTACACAAAGTTGACTGCTTCGAAGAATCAACAAATGAAATTTCTAGGGCACAGAATTCTTGAAAGATGGTTGTTCATTTTAACGTCTTTCCTGACAAATCCAAACAAAATTTTATCACCAATATTTTTGTGCTTCTAAATCAGCTGAAAGTTAAATCAAATCTCTGTTGAAACCAAAACAAGAACTGCTAATCAGCTGAAAAATTACTTCAAATCTCCATCAATTCAAACACAGGAGCAGTACACCTTTGTAGAGCTTCTAAAACCAATTATATACAAATAACTTAACTTCTGATATCCTTTTAGGCAAGGAAAGACACCAATGAAACCTTTTCTCTAATAACTTACTCTTGGAACTTTCTGCTTGACTTTGCAAAGGCGATTCGCACTCATGGTATAGTAACTCCGTGGCTTTAACGTTGTTCAAGAAAGAAAACCGTTGAAGCTAGCTTTGACTTTCGAAGCAATCATCCCAATAATCAAGCTGCTACAAATATTCACTGTTTGTGTATATTTGTCTTTACTTGTCACTGATTTCTTTCAAAATAACAAGAACAGACGGTAAATTTTCCTTGCTGCAGCTGTAACGTCCATACTCAAAGTTTGGTCTTTGTGGAGCTAAATTAATTGCCACAACAACTTTATGTTAAGAAAAGTAGATCAAAATTCAAGTTTACTTTCGCCAAGGCCCAGACACATACAATGCTCCGAAAGCAATAAATATCAACGTCATAGCCATCGCAGTTGCATCCTGGGTGATTTTTAACGTGAAGTTGACTATGCTTGCACTGTAGATATTCTTCAATGGGTAAAATATCTCTTTCATGCATGTGTCGTATTTGCAAATTCCAGACGTACCAACAGATCTGTAACAAAAAGATTAACCTGATTATTCTGCAAAGACGAATTCGCATTTATGAAGTGTGAAATTTTTCTCTTTTTCGACCTGACAGAGGAATTATGATAATTTGCAATTTTGCCGACTGCACTATGAAACGATTGAATTAAATTTCACATTTTATTTTTTCCTTTCAATGTTCTTGTTATACCCTTTCATTTTTCTTTCTGCCACTTTTGAAACAATTTCTGGGACCATTGCTGTGGTCCACTATTTTCTCCACATTTTACCAACCGAATGCAAAGCATTGAAGTATCATATTTTAATAAGAGGAAACCTGTTTTTTACTCATCTGCTAATTAAACTGAATGGAATAGACTTATGACTTTTCATCCCTTTTTTCCCTGAGTTCTTTGATTTGCTGATATCACTTGGTCAATAGGGGCTCATAATATTACTCTTAAAAAGTGGGCCCCCTTTAGGAAGGCGTAGAGCGGTTCCGTATTCACCAATCAAATTGCTAGAATTTAGTTTTCAACCCATAAGGAGGTGCTATTTAGACAGTTGTTGTTGTTGCATACAATAACGGTGGATCTATTTTGCTTCTACAGCGGAAGATTACTACTTGAAAGGTATATATTTTGCGATTCAGGAAAGCATCATTCTTTGTACTAAAAGTTTGCTTTTCAATTTTTAAGATGTTTAAATCAGACTTTGAAGCGATTTTGTTGAGTGTATGAGGACTCCCGCTAGTTTAGGCCATTTTGAAAAGGGTCATGTTATGAGTCCCTGTTGACTAAGTTATATCAGCAAATCAAAGAACGCAGGGAAATAAGGGACGAAAAGTCATAAGTCTATGAATGGAGCACAACTGAACTTACCGTTTCACTCTCGGTGGATCAACCGCTGGAATCTTTACAAAAACAACACTGCTTGTCACGAAGAAGGAACGTATGAATGGATTCGTAAATTTGCTACTCGCTTCAGTACTGTTATAGCATTGTGAACCTGAGCCTGATGCACAATTAACTGACCAAGTTTCTTGCACAAACCTACAAAAGAACAAAAGAAAGAGATGTAATGATGCAAAGCTATTGGTTTGAATTAATGAATACGGTTGATCATATTTTGAGAAGTGATGAAAATAAAGCAGCTCACTTTGCCCTGATATTTGCTTTTAAAAGCTGTCCAATTGGATGCGTTGGAAGACCTAAGTGTAATTTGTTCACATTGACAAAGAACGATTTGCATCACTCGGCGTAACTTAAAACTAAATAAATTTTAATACCTTAACAAAGTCAGAGATATACAGTTAAGCCCGAAATTATTCATACCTATGCCAAATGTGGAGTATTTTCAATCGTTATATTTGCTAGCCAATTCACAAGATATGTCATTCCTTGAAATGTCTCTTGTAGCATTTGTTTCAGCATTTTATCACATTCTTACGAAACTTCAGCCACAGTAAAATTGGTCCTCAAATAGAACGATGCAAAATACTCAGAATTTGGCATAGGTATGAACAATTTCGGGCTTAACTGTAGCTAGATATAGAGATCGCAGGAAGAACCTATTCTAACGACAGTTAACATTTTGAACGTATCTCAAATAATATCATTTAAAATGCATGCTCCTGTACCGGGTGTCCCAGAAAAAGTATACAGATTTGGTGGGCTCCAGCTATGCGAATTTAGCTTTGATCAATGGCTAATCCCCCTAAAAAATCCCTCATAGTTGATTTGAAAATAAATACCTCGTTTGTTGGTATTGGTGCTTTGATAGCAGACATATGAATCTCGAAAGCTCAAATTTGCATCCACCTGCAAACCAGGGCTTCGGTCTATTGGCCTGAACATATTCTTGAGGCACAGCGAATAAATCAAAAATAGCCTTGATAAGATTTGAATAATGTCCGATCTTATCTTATTCTGTTTGCATCTTAATTTTTCTTTAATTTAGGTTTTCAATTTCGATGTGTTTCAAGGAATTTGCGTAGACTAAAAGGCCAAAGCTCTGGTTTGCAGGTGGGTACAAATTTGAGCTTTAAAGATTAATATTTCTGCTCTCAAAGCACCAATGCCAACAAACGAGGTATCTACGTTCAAGTAAACTATCGAGGAACATCTTGAGAGTGATTAGCCATTGATTAAAGTTCAAATTCACATCGCCAGACCCAACCAGATCTACCCCATACTTTTTTTGGGACACCCGGCAAAATAATGGTAGTAACAATGATAGTCATTATCAAAAATAAAAAGTAACCAACCTGACACGAACACCACTAATTTCCATCTGTGATTGACCATATGTCATCCCAGCTTCTGACACAAGTAGTTCAATGACTATGTGAGCAGGTATGTCATGGCAAATACCGACTCTTGTTAGTGTTGGTGTGGAAACTGCCGGCTTTGTCCTGTTGACAATGAGAAAAAATCTAAGCTACAATCCTTGCCAAAACTCTTGAAAAAAATCACATATTTTTGCTCAGCTCTCCCCCCTTCCCCCCTACAATGTTGGTCCCTTGTGCGATTACGCATTTCTCACGGGTATAAAAACGTAGCCAAAGACATTTTCTTCATATTTGGTGATCAATGCTTCAGACCAACATTGTTCAGGGGGGCAGGGGGGGGCAAGGAAAAAGAGAAACAATAAGTTTCCTGCAATGTATTTTGGATGCTTCGTCAGACAAGAAAGCAGAGAAATGACATGGTAGTCATAAGAAATCCCACACTGATGCATTTGTATCCAACATTTCCAGAAACATTTGCTCAAGCACATATTGTTGAACCCCACTATCTCGAATTCTTAAAACAACAGACCAATTTTTCGAAATAGTAAAGTTTCGATATAATCGGAATTGCGTTCTGTTGACAAGATGGTATCAATAAAAATCTAGCAGTAGATATTGCACTAAAGAAAACTAGTTTTTTCATAAGCCATGTAATTTTTCCTAGAGCTGCGTGACAATTTACTGGTGATATCTTCGAAAACTTTGCAGCATATGAAATCATTCTAAGCAATCTAATTGAAAGTAGAAGGTTTCGATGATAAAACCTTCTGTAAATTCAGGTTTTGTTTGGAATAGCAGGAATTTTTCAGACGGGAAATTAAGGTTTGTTTCTGCACAAATCCCTTCAGGAAAACGAGTGGAAATGAGAATTTATTCAAGACAGTAAAATGTTCGAATTAATTGGTGTTCGAGATTGCGGAGTCTAACTGTATCAAGAAGCCTTTTCGACTACTTCTTCGTTCTTAAACAGTTCTGATATAAGAGTTTCTGGTAATTGTTTACTTAAATTTATCAAAAGAAGAACTAAAAACTGTTCATTGCCAAGAATAGCAAACATTGCATGATGTCGTAAATCTATTCTGATATTTCTATATTTATAAAATAACGTTCATAACAATTTTTTATTCCTATTTTGGCTTTTTGTGTTTATTCAGCTGGCGATATCTTAAACAAACCGTAAACATTTATAAATTCTGATATTTCAATAGTATCATCGCAGCTATTTCGAACAAAAGACTGGAAAAACATTCATAGCTTTCACCTAATTTCAACCAAATATTTCTCAAATATACAATATCAAAAGACTTGAAATAAACAATTGCAGTGTATACCGGGTGTCCCAAAAAAAATGCATACAGATTTGGTTGACTCCAGCGATGTTAATTTAGCTTTAATCAATGGCTGATCCCTATCAAAATGGTCCTCGATCGTTAACTTGAACATAGATAACTCGTTTGTTAGTATTGGTGCTTTGAGAGCAGAAATATCAATCTTGAAAGCTCAAATTTGCGTCCACTTGCAAACCAGAGCTTTGGCCTTTTGGCCCAAGCAAATTCCTGAAGCACATCGAAATTAAGAACTGAAATTAATGAAAAATTAAGAAACTTCCCAATGCGTGACTTGGGGGTGACTTCTGGAAAACGGGATAACACAAGATCTAATATTGTTCAAATTCAAGCTTTCAAGATACACATGTCTGCTCTCAAAGTACCAATATCAACAAACGAGGTATCTATGTTCAAGTTAACTATCGAGGAACATTTTTAGAGAGATAAGATATTGATTGAAGCTATATTCACAGCGCTGGAGTCAACCAAATCCGTATACATTTTTTTGGGACACCCGGTACTATTCTTTTGGCTATCAAACGAATTCAACCACATCTCCACGGATTTCTTCGTTCTAGATAAAAAAAATTTTCCAAGTTCAATTTTTTGGAAAACCTGGGAGTTGAGATTTCGAGCAGATGACCCGACTCTCTACCACAGCATTACAGCATAGTTTGCAAATCTTTGAAAAGTTTGGCGTATAATTCCAGGACCAGTTTTTTTAACTGACTGGCTTGAAAGAAATTTAAACTATTTCGCCATAATCCTACCATTGGACTATTTTGAAGTCCTTTCTCATTTCTAAAGAATTCAAGAAAGATTTTTAAAACAACTTATAATAATCGTAATTTCTAAACTTTTTGACGAAACAAGAAATAATTTTCAAGAGAACTGTAGTTTATGAATGTCCACAATATGCTATAAGCAGAAGTCTATCACTCTTCTGGAGCATAGGTTCCAAATCTTTAAAAAGGCTGGTGTAAAATCGAGTGACCTATTTCTTTGAACTGAATGACTGCCAGGAAACTTCAGCCATTTCTCTATAATTCTACCGTTGGAATTTTCTGAAATCTTTAATATTTTCAGAATTAGAGTGTTTTTCTTCTTTTTCAAGAATTCAAGAAAAATTTTCAAAAAACTTAAAACCATCGTAATTTCTAAACTGTTTGACGTAACATGAAATAATTTCGAAGAAAACCATAGTTTATGAATGCCTACAAAATGGTATAAAGCAAAAGTCTGTCACTCATCTGGTTTATGATGTAGAAATTTGATGACGTCACATCCTCATATGAGTTGAAATGTAAGATACGCTGTAATTTCCAAAAATATTCAAAACTGAAAAGTCCAACGGTAGAATTATAGAGAAGTATCTAAAGTTTCTTTCAAGCCATTCAATCAGAAGAAATAGGTCATTGAATTTTACACCCACCTTTTTACGCCGAGATAAAGATTTGGGACCTATACTG
>REGL01000346.1:229602-245932 GCA_004194395.1 Aurelia aurita complex sp. Pacific | reverse complement strand
ATTTTTAAGGGCAAACATGAGCATAGATCGAAAGAAGAAGGATATATCTACACATCTGCCGCGGGCATTTTATTTCTTTGGTCCAGAAGCTGAACAGTTAATGTTTGATAACACCCAAAAAATTTAGAGAATTGAATCGCCTCCTATACGGCTTTTGAACCAAATAAATAAAATGCCCGCGGCAGATGTGTAGATGCATCCTTCTTCTTTCGATCTATGCTCATGTTTGCCCTAAAAACAGTTTCTGGAATGCACAACAAGCGAGCTAGCTACCTGGGTTTCAAAGAAACTTTTGCAGCTTTGTTTGTTTTGAATTGCTGGTTGAGAGAATTTCCTTTGTCTGCAATCGTTAATCGCTTTGAATTGAGGTGTCAACAAAAGCAACTCATGCTATTGTATTACAAAATCTGCCCTTGTTAGGCCAACTACCATAGGTGCAGAATATTTAGAAAGGTTGGTGTAAAATTGCAAGATCTATGTCTTTGAATTTAATGGCTTGAATGAAACTTTTAGTACTTTGATGTAATTTCACTGTTGGACTTTTCAGAAATCTTGATTTTTTTGAATTTACAGCGTAATTTGTATTTCAACTCATTTGAGGAAGTGACATCATCAAATTTCTAAATCATAAACCAGAAGATTAAAAGATGTGTGCTTGATACCATATTGTAAACATTCATGAACAATAGTTTTCTTTAAAATTATTCCTTCCATGTTTTCTCAAAAAGTTTAGAAATTACGATGGAATTGAATTGAATGGATTGATGCTTTTTTTAGTTTTTCTTGGTATTATGAGCTATCATTATTGCCTGTAAACCTTTACTTCAGGGACTTAAATCCTCGCAATCTATTATTGGATAGCCATGGTCACATCAAGCTCACGTATTTCTCAAAACTCAAGGGAATCGAATACTTTTTGAATGACGCTGCGGTGAGGAGATGCTACGCAGCTCCAGGTTGGTATCACACATTCGTTCTGTACTCCTTTGTTGACTGGCATAGCTTCCAAATCTTTAACTCGGCGTAAAAAGGTGGGTGTAAAATTCTGTGATCTATTTCTTCTGATTGAATGGCTTGAAAGAAACTTTAGATACTTATCTTTTATTCTACCGTTGGACTTTTCAGAAACTATGAATATTTTTTCGAAATTACAGCGTATATTACATTTCAGCTCATTAGAGGATATAACGTCATCAAATTTCTAAATCATAAACCAGAAGAGTGACAGACTTTTGCTTGATACCATATCGTAGGCATTCATAAACTATGGTTTTCTTCGATATTACTTCATGTTGCGTCAAACAGATTAGAAATAACGATGGTGTTAGTTTTTTTGAAAATTTTTCTTGAATTCTGGAAGACGCTCTAGTTCTGAAAATATTGAAGATTTCAGAAAAGTCCAATGGTAGAATTATAGTGAAATAGCTGAAGTTTCTTTGAAGTCATTCAGTTCAAACAAATTGGTCACTGAATTTTACACCAGCCTTTTTAAAGATTTGGAACCTATGCTCTTCAAGCTCAATGAAATCTGCACTATATCACGAAAGCCTGTTGAAGTGATGCTTCCTAAAATCCATAGATCCTGTCTAGAATTTTTGCAATTTTGAAATCCAGCTCTTTGCAGAAGAAAGTGCTTGTGATTTTCTTGAACCATGATAAGAATTTAGTCAGAGGTTATCATTTTAATTTTGTTGATGTTTTTCTAACAGCGATACGTTGTTTTATCTTCACTTTGTAGTAAACTAAGAAAATGTCAAGGAACCAGAAAAGGTTTGCAGTAAGCCTTTCGTTGTATCCAGCTTCCCTGATCGATTTTATTTTTTTATTTTTAGAAGCTCAAAGTGTATTCCCAGTGACAAAGGCTGCTGACTGGTGGAGTCTTGGTGCTCTCCTTTTCGAATTGTTGACTCAGAAGGTAACTATCAGTTCTTGTAATATACCTATGGAATGTTTGAATTTGATGCGGTGAATAATTTTAGCCTCATAACTCTATATTATATCTTTGGATTTAGAAATTTGAAAGTTCCTTGGCTCTTTTCAAACGCTGTTCTCTGGGGTTTCTTAAATTTTCGGCCATCATAGTATTAGTTTCTTATAAACCGGTTTCTTATAAAAACATGCAGTGCATATGGTGCGTTCAGCCATATGATCCGGTTCGGCACATGCAAAACCCACGGGAAAATCGCAGTATTTAAAGATAACGCCAACTACCAAAGGAAATAAAAATTCAATGTACCGGGTGAGCCAGAAAAGAGTTCCCACTTTCGAAATTCATAGCACCACAAGTACTTCATGGATTTGAATGATTCAAATTCTAGTTAAAAGCCAAACGATCAAAGCATTTTTCTGATTTTTCTCGTCTTCTTACGAGAACTACAAATATAGGTAAATTCAACTTTACAAAATTTCATGGTTGCAAAATGACTGAAATTTTTTTTTTTTTTTTTTTTTTTTTGATTTTTCTCGTCTTCTTACGAGAACTACAAATATAGGTAAATTCAACTTTACAAAATTTCATGGTTGCAAAATGACTGAAAAAGGGCCTAAAACACTTTATCAAATCGTTAGGACTCTCCTCGCAGAGAACAATAGGCACGGGCGTTTCACCTCTCCCAAGAGCAATAAGACGTAGATTCTCAAACAGATACTAAAGATTTTCAATCCCATGGCAAGTAATGTGCAGGCGATATCTCTCACCCATGAGAAATTGCATTTTTCTGTTGTTCTGAACGAGGAGTCCTGTATGATTTAATCAAGTATTTTAATCCTTTTTGAGTCATTTTGCAACCACAAAGTTTTTCTGAATTTCAATTTACCAATTTTTCCAGTGCTTGTAACAAGGCGAGAAAAATCACTAAAATACATACCGGGTGTCCCAAAATGATGTATTATTGTTTGATTGCTTACATGTTCATAACCAATGAACCGATTTTCAAACATTTTGTTTTATTTCATTGCCTAAAGGCTAAATTGTATCTTAAGATGTTGGTTGTGGTTTTACCAGTTTTTCAAAATTGGTTCATCGGTTATGGACAAAAAAGCAATGAAACGATAATACATCATTTTGGGACACCCGGTACTTCAATCTTTTTGCTGTGAAGCAAATATTGATTCATTCCAATCCATCCAGTACTCTTGATACTATGAATTTTCACAAGTGGGAACTTTTTTCTGGCTCACCCGATATATTTATTAATGAAATCCGAAATCATCGTTGAAAAAGCGCATTCTATCTACTGACTGACCGGATGAGAATCCGACATGTGTTGTTATGTAGCTGCGAGCGTATTCTGCTCAAAAGGCGAATTTCTTTGAGAATAGAGTCAGGTGCAATTGAAAATCTTTCATTCATTTAGCATTATTGAATATTTTATCAAACAATCAATTTTGCTATAGGATTATTGCAGACGAATTAGAAGATTCGTATAGAAAATACCCGAACTCATTTGCAGTAACTTTAGATTTGCAGAACATTGCCTTATTCTGTGTCAATATTTATCAAAAATATATCGGTTGATTTATTTGTGGGCAAAATTTAGCAACGATAATGAACTTCTATAATTAAAGTCAAATTGATATCTCTTTGAAGTGGTAGGAAAAGCGGCATGAGTGAAAGACATGTTTTCTTTATTTGGATGAGTTTTTCACCGATCGAAGGGACCGAATACTGAAACCAATGATATTCATACCAGTTGAATCAATGAATCAAGGAAGAGTTTCAGTATTTAAGGAGAAATTTAAGGACAACTGATCTGCCAGCTTTGTGTAGTCGGATGGCTAACTTAAATTTGAAAATTTATTTCACAAAAATTACCTTGTCATTTCGTTCTAGGGTTAATGGGCTGTTTTGCATGGAAGTTAGTTCTAATCGTTAAAAATAACTGGAAGTTATTTGGAAAATCCTCAAAATTTGAATGTATCACTCTTCTTGAAAATTTTTCGTGGTGTATAGGACATATCGTAAATTTGTGAAGTTACTTAGAACTGTGGAAAGCTCCGCTTTGAATGGACTTCGTCTCCAAATTTAGGTCAAAGCCTAGCCTGCGCGCAGACTTTGGAGTTGCTGTGGAGGAGAGGAAGAAAGGAACTACAAAGTCTGCGCAACGCCGTGCATTTCCTTTCTTCCTCTCCTCCACAGCAACACCAAAGTCTGCGCGCAGGCGATTCGAAGCCATGATTTTGAAGTTTTTTGATGGGCAGTATCAAACAGGTATTTACCTGTCTTTCGAAAATAAAAACATCATTTTGAAGATAAGTCTTTGCACTTTAAAGAGGAAAAACAAAACATTCAGATCTTTTACGATTGCTTGGATATAAGTGGACTTTTAACGAGCAGTTTTTGGTGGCTTGGTTGAAGCCACCAAACGGACTGCAGAAAACAAGGGAGAACAATGGACACGTACGGTGTTGTCAAATTTGTTTACAGTTCAGCGACGGGCCTGGTTTTAAAGCATACTCCGAAATTATTGGAAATGAGTATCAATTTGATTTTTCACCCCGTAATACTATTTTTACCCCAAATTGGTCACCTACATCCTTGACAAAACTCTTTCATCATGTCAAAAGTTTATGTGAAATCACAAGAAATAGATTTTGGCTAAAAATGTGATATTTCGTACAATGCCAATGCTGAAAACAATGTTTTTCATGCCTCAATGTCGTGATCTATGTCCCAAAAGAATAGAATAACGATCAATATTAGATTTATTTTGTCCTTCGCACAAATACACAAAACGATTTAAAGACGGTAATGTTATCAAATTTTGAGTGATTTTTCAAAATGTTTCGCTTTTTCTGGGTCACCCAGTGTAATGCTGAAACCATACCTAACAGCACTGATTTTCATGGCTATCTTCATCATATGGTATTCTCAAAGTTACATTTATCTTTAATGCTTCTCTCGTAGTCACTACATTCTTGCTACCCAAACGGAATACATTCTCATTCGATCATCAATCTGCCAAAACCAGTGAGCAATGAAGCTTGGTCACTACTCGCAGGGGTGAGAAGAATAATCATTTTTTGTCACTGTCTAGACTTGCCCCAAGTATCTTTCGCCAAAAAAATTGTGAAAGGGAAATGCGAAATGTTTCGTATTTTACGTTCAGACAGACTTATTACAATTAACGAAATAGACTTGGGGCAAGTCTAGTTATGGTGTACAGTCGTATTTCTACTTACTCGCATTTTTGTAGACAATTAACCGGTATGACTGAAAACTTTCATAGGAGTGATGCTTGGCGCCCGGGGGGGGGGGTACTACACATATACTACACATATTTTGGGTACGGGGACGTGCCATCGGGAAGGGTATCGATTTTCACGATTTTGGTTTAGGAACGGTATCGATTTTCGCGATTTCAGTCTAAGGAACGATTTTGGTATACTTTTTTGGAAAATTGGTATAAGGTCGGGTATACTTTATCGGAAAATTGGTATAAGGTCGGGTATACAATTTCGAAAAATTGGTTTAAGGAACGGGTATGTTTTTGAAGCTTCGATGGCACGTCCCCGACCAAAACCTAGTCAAGCAGTCAAGAACCCCCCCCTCCGGGGCTTGGCACAGCAACGGCAGGGGCATAATGTCTGTTCTGATGCACTGATGCCCCCCACACGGCCCCCTGAAAAGCGACCTTTGTCGACGGGGTTACCGTGTTTAAAGAATATATAGTGAAAATGAATAAAATGTTCCATCAGTGAGGAAATTTCTTACGATGTGATCAAATTTTTTACGCCTTTTTATGTAGCCTGTTAACAGGCCTTTTTTTGAAAAGTTGTTTGAATTTTTTTTTTAATTGGAAAGGAAGGAAAGGGGAAAGGAAAACTTAATTTCAAAAATAAGAAGGATATATCTGCACATCTACCTCGGGTATTTTATTTGTTTTGGTTCAGAAGCTGAGTAGTAAGAGTTTTAGTTTCACCCAAAAAAATAAAAGAATTGAATCGCCTCCCAATCGGCTTTTTGACCAAATAAATTAAATACCCGTGGCAGGTGTGTAGTTATATCCTTGCTCTTTCGATATATGCTCATGTTTGCTCTTAAAAACAATTTCTGGAATGCACAACGAGCGAGCTAGCTACCTGGGTTTCAGAGAAACTTTTGCGGCTTTGCTTGTTTTGAATTATTGGTTGAAAGAATTTCCTTTGTTTGTGATCACTAATCACTTTGAATCGCGGTGTCAATCAGAACCAACTCATGCTATTGTCTTACCAATTGTTACTGAGAGGTTTGAAAGCTATTCTTCAGAAAGGCAATTGCTTTGTCTTTTGGGCATCCTGAACCTTTCGTTTTACCAAATTTGCCCTTGCTCTACCTCTGATATAGACAGCCTTGAAGTTTTAGAAAGACATCAACAAACACCTTATAAGTCATGCTACAGACCGCGTTCGTCCAATTTCATGGCTCATCAGTGCAGCTAGACAGAAATTTTACTTCTCATGCAACGAATTCCTGTTTTTGAATTTAAGTTAGTAAATACTCATTGTAAGAATTAATGAAGTGTCAGAAATTGATTAAATTTAATGGATGTGATTGTGTTCTTAATTAAACAAAATTATCCTTTCTATCATTTTCATAATAAGTTCATTCAAAAATTTCACCTGCTCTTGAATATTCATATTTTCAGCTGCTGCGGTATAATCCTAAAGATCGACTTGGTAAGATGTTTTATTCCTTTCTTCTTCATAGTAAACAAGCTTTCAAACTTTAGACAGGCTCAGTGTTGTTGATGGTTACCTTGATCATTTTGACTTCGAAAATACCGGGTGAGTCGAAAGAAAGAATCTCCGTTTGGAAGGCCACTACTCCCTGAATGTTAAAGCAATGATATTGAAAACTGTCCTGTTTTATTGCCAATATGTTCAAGTAGGTTCCGTAATTTACCTGGCTTTAATCGACCATTCCTTCCCGTTGATGTGGGAGATTTTCTGCAGAAAAGCCCCTTCCAAAAACCTGCCAAATCGAATGAAAACATTCCTTGGTTTTCCTTCCTAAAAATGATGACACTCACATGTATGCTCGTATTTTGTCCTTTTGGGAGAATGGAATTCCCATGAATAGGTTATTGATACCAGGTGGAAGACTTGTTGGAGGGTAGCACTTGCTAAAGTCATTGCTTCATGGCTCGTGTAAGGCAGAAATGATAGGGGAATTTGTTCGTGATTTTGCTTACGTTTTGAAGATTTCTTGAAGAATTCGGCAAAACATGGAATCTTGACATTGGAATGCATCTATAGAAAACAGAAAACCAAGAGGGTCTAAATTTGCGTTTGTTTTTGTTGTTGCTTTTACACAGATTGATGACCCAATTCCTTTTGGTTTGTCTAATCTATCAGCAAATGTAATGTAACGAAGCTTTCAGGCGTGTAAGAACTCCCGTTTGAACCGGACTATAGCTCTGTTTACGTAAAAAAAAGTAAGGTGGGTTAAACCATTAAGCCTCCATACCGCTACAATAGTCATGTTTTCTAAAAATATCATTGTTTTAGTCAACAACAACAAGGGCGCAATTATGTTTGTTGTGTAGTGTGTGTGTATGTGTCATCTTATTTTATTTCGAAAACTTTAATACAAATAGCTTCTAAATATATAAAATAAGAGAAGCTAATCAATTTCGAACATATTTACAACAGAAAATATAACTAATTTAATGATAATTAAAATGCCACACTATTTTAATATTACTATTTCATGAATTTTTTTTTTTATTGATTTTGATCAATGTTGTGTTTTTCAAATTGACATGTGTAGTCATGACTCTTTGAGAAAAACATGTTGATTTTACTTTACCTTATCAGATTTTTTAAGCGACAGGATGGCAAAAAGCAGTTGCTAGGCCGGACCTTTTATCTCATAGATAAATCATTAATTTATAGTTATGAATCTTAAATCTCGGCAAGGCGGAGCAAAACAGTCATGAAATTTACTATTAAGTGAAGCTATATTTTAAATGACGTCTGCGTTGTTGGTAAAGTGAGAATCTTTGATAAAAATCATTCATTTTTAAAGTATGGCTTGCAAGCATTAGGCTCAAATATTTGAGGACAGTATGAGATTATATTTTCTCTTACTGTGAATTAAATGACTCGAAAGGAACTCAGGGTACTTGCCTGTACTTCTGCCATGGAAATTTTATGATATTTTGCTTATTTTCAAAATGGCGCATTAATTTTTTAGGCTGTGACGTCATCAAATTCTACATCGTAAACCGAAAGGGCGATGGATTTCTGCTTGCCACCATACTGTAGGCCTTCATAAACTATGGTCTTGTTGAAGATTGTAACAGTTCCCTCTACCACATTACGATTTACTATGATTTGATATATTCCAAGCTTTCCATTAATTTTTCAATACAAATTTCTTTTCATTTTAATTTTATCGTATTTTAACACAAAAACCCTATCAGCTAAAAAAGAACTATCGCTATGCAAATAATATCCATTTACATATAAAATCTTACAAATTTGCTGATCTTCCTAGGGATCGTGCTTCGGGAGGGATGCTAATTTTGTTTGAATTCCTTCAGTTTCCTTTTGAATATGTTAATCATGGAACTCAGTCTGATTTCTGATGGGATTTCGTTCCACGTCTTTCCACGTCTTTAAATTATCTTGTTTTTCTTTGCTGTTATCTACAACAATCAAGGCATTTCGATCATTACTTGTACGTCTTTGCACCAGAATAGAAAGAACTGCTTTTGGAGAATTCTAGGTTCTGTCTTGGGGTGTTCACATTTAACTGATTTCTTGTTGGATAGTTAGATAATTGAGATCTGGTAACAATTCTCCCTCTTAAGTTCATTATGAACAGTTGCTTTGAAATGTTTGCTAAGGCAATGGAGATCCCTCACCGATGTAACAAACAATGATGTGAAGAAATATCGAAGAAATTCTTGAAACACTTTTTATTTGTCATACAATGAGAATTTTAAGAACCTTTCAGTACTTGGGCAGATTGGCTTTTATTACAAATGCCATATCACTGGGAAAAGACGGAATGGCGTATCTTCTGTCGCAAATTAGATATCACCAGCAAATGCCCGCGAATAACAACAATAGAAGTGTTTTGCAAAGAAACTTTGCGTTATCGCAAATTTCGGGTGACATGTAATTTGAGACGCACTTTAATGCTTCTAACTGGCAACCTAAAAACTTGCAGCTAGTGTTCTAAATTTCCAAAATCGATTACAATACTGTTCTTGAAATTATTCTTTTCTATTTATTTCGATAACAAAACAAGCTAATTTCAAAGGTTGATATATTAGCCAAGCAGAAATTTACGCGATGAAAAATTACGGTTTAACAAATTATGAAATAAAACTTGAGTAAGACTAAACTTAGATGAAATTCCAATTCAAAGTAATTAGAATTATTTTTATGGCTTGGAAAACATACTTTGAGAAACACTACTTCAGTAAACATCACACTTTTGCCAAATTTTGTACCGTAGGTCACCCCATACCTGATCATTACAAGACTATTGTATTTGGACAAATGGGAGTGACCGCTCCCTTCCGCCTCTTATTTTCCCTAACTCCTGCATAATCAAAGTATGCCCACTTGGGCATTCTATCAAATGAATGACCGTTTATGCCCACTTGGGCGTTTTATCAAATGAATAACCACTTGAACTTTTGAAGCTGTTTATCATTCAAAAACGTTCTTTAATGCTGAGATATCGATTACTAATTTGTATGGCCTGATCATTATAGCGATACCTACATCACGAAAACTTTCTTTTTTGGTGGGCTGTGTCGTGTTTATCTGATTAGCATCATATCATTTGTTTCTACTGATCAGATACAACAAGTATCACCATGAATCGACTTCTGCAGTGATTTATTGATTACGATAGCAAACTAATGATATCTCTTATAAGGCCTTATAACATGTCATTGATAAAAGCCATAACCAGGCAACTCTCAACAGTAAAATCGAATCAGCAAGATCTTTATTCTAGATAAAAAGAGAGTTTGATCCTGCATACCTGCATTTATTATCTATAAATGTTGATCTTGTCATCGAGTTTTCTTGATTTTTAGGACATGTCTATTTTTGGGACACCCACTCGTCACACGTATTTTTCAAAAGAACAGCTTGTAAGAAACTGCACTCTAAGTCGTCAAAATTAAGAAACTCCGGTACTGGAAAAATATATCTGGAGAACTTATGTTTTGATAAATAGCATATTTTCATTTTACTTTCGCTTGTTTCCTGTATGTATCACATTGCTCACAAACTTGAGTAATGTCTCAACATTGGACGAAGAAGCTTCGTTTTGAAATGTCCAGGGCACAGTTATGTAGTGAACAAGAAAGTTGTCATGGAACATTTAAGAAACTCGTAAGAATCTCCGAGGACTCAAGATTTGATATATCTAAAAAACTTTCAGTACTGGCTCGGATTCTTAGCGTTTTACCTGTAGATGTTAAAAAAATTCAATAGCATATAATTTGATAAAAACTATATGTTCACACAATATATTCATAAACTACGTTGTTTCATAACATTTGAACAAATGAAAACTTTTATTACATCGAACTCACATTCATTTTCATTTCAAGAGCAAATTAGGTGTCCTTTCGAAACTGTCTTCTTTCTATTCATTCATTTGCATCCATCTACTCATTTTTTCCATTCATCTTACATTCATTGATTTTCTGACCAATTCTTTATATTTGCTGCTATTGATTAGAACAGTAATGAAGTGAAATGTTGACTCGCAGAGGATGCTAGTCATTCAATCAAACTTTGAGTTTTCCAGTTTTCCAGGTCACTTAAAGTCCTTGAATTGTTCCCGCCATCCTTCGTAGCTTTTCTTTGTACTGTATGGGCATTCAGGATTTCTTGCTGGCAGGTATGAATGAAAGATACGAAGATCATTCATATAGCGGAGCCCTACATACTTTGCAGACCAGATTTTAATCTGGTATCCTTTAAGACAGAACCCCTTTTTGGCTGCCTCCAAAAAAGTTATGTTATCTTTGAGGGCTTCGTCTGAGAGAGTTAAAGTCCATCTCAAATTAGATATCACCTGGGATTTGCGATAACGCAAAATTCATTTGCAAAACAGTTCTATTGTTGTTATTCACGGGCTTTTGCAGATGACATCCAAAAGAAATTTATAAATTCAATGTCAAAATGTACAATTTACGAATTTCCTAAGACTACAAACGAGCTTCCTTACAATACTGCAGAAACTATTCTAAATCGTGACCTTATTTTTTACATTTTATCAATTCTTTTCTAGGATCAGGAGTTGCAGGTTGTGAAGAAGTCAAATCTCATCCATTTTTCGCATCAATCGACTGGAATAAATTGTAAAAAACACTGGTAAATTTGTGAGCATAGGGCTCAAATCTTTCAAATCTTTAAAAAGGTGGGTGTAAAATGATGTTCCATTTTTCTTTGATTTGAACGGCTTGAAAGGAAGTTATAGTACTTTGCTGTAAATCTGCCGTGAAAATTTTTTGATATCTTGATTTTTTCAAGATGGCGGCAATTTAATGATTATTGAAAAAATTTATGGAAAATTCTGAAAATATTTAAATCATTGTACATTCTAGACCGAAGGAAGAAAAACCATATAACTTTCAAGAAAACCATAGTTTATGAAGGCCTACAATATGGTGAAAAGACGAAATCAGTATCTTTTCTGTTTTAGGATTTAGAAATTTGATGATGTCATAGCCTCAAATTTAATAAATGCCGCAATTTTGAAACTAATCACGATATCAATAATTTTCCTCGGCAGATTTACAGCAAAAAACGCTAGGTTCCTTCCAAGCCATTTAATTCAAAGGAAACTGTCATAAAATTTACACCGACCTTTTTAAAGATTTGAGCTTTATGTTAAATTTGTGTACTTGCTTCATTTATCATTTTGCGAAATATTCAAAGTCATTAATCTATTTCAATCCTTAGAAATTGTTCTAATCTTCTGAATAATTGTATTTGCAAGTTGCTTCCCTTAAAGGCTCAATGTTTTTGTTAGGTAGAGAAATTTCAGCATTATAAAACTTTTTCACTTTTTATTTATGATTTTTTATCCTGACTTGCATATTAAAATTGAAAAATAAGTAGAATTTATTCTGAATTTATAATATAGCAGATGAATTAGATCATTTTAATGGTAGTTGTTTGACGTGAATAATGGGAGATTTAGAGAAATAAACTGCTTAAAGTCTGTTATTTGATTCTGTTGCATTGTTTCTGTACTCTTATTGACGTGCATAAATTATCATTAACTTGATGAATTATTAAAATCCAAAAAATTCGAACAGATTTCTGATAAGATATTATCGGACGTTTTTTCATGGAATAGACCTTTTAGCTATGCTGCAAAAGAGCCTNCTTTTTATTTATGATTTTTTATCCTGACTTGCATATTAAAATTGAAAAATAAGTAGAATTTATTCTGAATTTATAATATAGCAGATGAATTAGATCATTTTAATGGTAGTTGTTTGACGTGAATAATGGGAGATTTAGAGAAATAAACTGCTTAAAGTCTGTTATTTGATTCTGTTGCATTGTTTCTGTACTCTTATTGACGTGCATAAATTATCATTAACTTGATGAATTATTAAAATCCAAAAAATTCGAACAGATTTCTGATAAGATATTATCGGACGTTTTTTCATGGAATAGACCTTTTAGCTATGCTGCAAAAGAGCCTGGGTCGAGCGTTATTTTTATACATTTTTACACGCGAGGTTCGATCGAGTGGCGTTAGGGCCTCTATCGCTATTGTGCACATTCGAAAATTCTACAAAATGCAGCAAAACATCGTTCGATTCTTATTCTTTCCAGAATAGCTAAAAAGGTATATTGCGGAATTTTTACAGAAATATCGGACGACTACAAACTTCCTTATTTTCAGTTTATTTTTGCGTATTTCATTCTAAAAATGTCATACGTTTATTGATCGTGATTCATTTTAGAAGTGCTTGGTCAGAAATTTCCAAAAATGATTATTATTGAGGATGATTTGAATGATTGCAAAGATGGATTTAGTTAAGAATATGTAATATTTTTCATTGATCAATACTCTCACTACATTCCTTTCATACAAAGCGTTTCATGAGCAGGACATTACGTTTTCAAACAGTGCTAGTGTTTTGCTGTGATTTTTCTACGTATGCTGCAAAAATTTCGGACACCAAATATTTCAGGCTACAAAACATTTTGGACATTAAAGTTTTTGGTCGTATGAAATGTCCGAAAATGTTAACGTCCAAAAGTTGTTGCTTTTATGTACATCAAATTGCCCCATTGGGCCTTTTGTTGACTTCTGAAGGAATGCTTTCGTGGGAACTTAACATGATGAGTTTTTCAGCGCAGGAGCTTGATCGAATGAACCTTTACCGACACAGAGCGTCGGCCCAAACATAGTAAAAGAAATGAAAATTTCGATTATCGATCCTCCCTTCCCCGCAGCGAGAGCTGTTGAACTCAGCTGGCGTTACATAAATTTTACATAAGTGGCAGCTGAAATTTCAAATAGATTACAGTGGTGATCCTTCTTTCGGCATTTTTATCGCTCATTGGCTTAAACGCTTTCGTGGTGGTGTTCAGCTAAGTTTCATCGAAAAGACATAGTGGTTTCATTCATTTCTGCAAATTTAAAGTACTCTAGTTGCACAGCCTGTCTTTTAAGATTACTGTAAACAAAGTTCTGATGTCCGAAAACATCGACAAATATTTCCTAACTCTTCCTTCCTTCCTCGCCGCCATTTTTAGCGTTATCTTCTATTTTGAGATGTCTTTTAAAGCTAGACCGATGTGTTGTTGTTGTTGTGATAACTGGTACTATGTAATGAGTCTAATTAAATCCAGTTTTGCCAAGTTCCAGCCTTGCCACTTGTTACAGCTGGAGCGCGTCTGTCTATCAATTGGACGGTTTCAGCTTGATCAATTAAAAGTCGTCAATGTTTTCGTCCAAAATTCACAATTTTTGATTCCCATAACAATTAAATTTTACATGATTCTCAACTTTTAATGCCCGTAACCCTTAAAATTTTTGCCATTTGCAACTCAATTCGAGCGACTCTCTTTCGAAATCTTCTTTTGATCTGCACCCTTCTCATACGCTTATACTGTTTCTTTGGCTGCAGTTTTTTATAAGGACATTTTAATACATAATAAGCTTTTGCAGTTGAAACCAAGCAATTTACCATTGTGAAATTTCTCAAATTCGCAACATTTAATTCCTGCAACTTTAAAAATTTGCCATATTCGCAACATTTTATTCCGGCGTCTTTAAGTTTAATTTTTCCTAAGAAAAAATTCGTGACTTGGCAACCTTTCTCCCTGTAACAATGTCTGACAGTTAAAGTTCTCGGAGATTATACAGATTTACAATTTAAGGTTTTCTCGAAGATTGAATTCTGAAGGCCGTGCCACAAGTTTGATTTTCCTTCGTTTTGATCGAGGGCGCCTACCTTGTAGGAACTGTGTTTATTCTCAGTACTGCTTTCGTGAAATGGTACACAGAGTAAATGCTGTCCTGTTAATCCGTTTCAAATTCTAACGTCTAGTTAGTGTTGACCAATCAAAAATCACTCTGTCTGGTTCCCTGTGGTCATCTCGTATTACAGTTGATCTCATATTACATCAACACCGGAATTTGGAACTACGCAATTATTCTTNGTTCTCGGAGATTATACAGTTTTACAATTTAAGGTTTTCTCGAAGATTGAATTCTGAAGGCCGTGCCACAAGTTTGATTTTCCTTCGTTTTGATCGAGGGCGCCTACCTTGTAGGAACTGTGTTTATTCTCAGTACTGCTTTCGTGAAATGGTACACAGAGTAAATGCTGTCCTGTTAATCCGTTTCAAATTCTAACGTCTAGTTAGTGTTGACCAATCAAAAATCACTCTGTCTGGTTCCCTGTGGTCATCTCGTATTACAGTTGATCTCATATTACATCAACACCGGAATTTGGAACTACGCAATTATTCTTATGTCATCTTGACAGGACCGCAATTACTCTGAGTAATATGTCACGAAATCAGTACTGGGAATATACACAGTTCCTACAAGGTAGGCGCCCTTGTTTTGATTGCATTTCTTTCACATTTCTTACATCCAAAATCACCATGAAATTTTTCAGGCAACAAAGCAGCCAATCCATTTTACCATATCAAATCATGTTCTTTAGATTTGATTAATTTTTACTGACTGAGAAGGACAGTGCTCCATTCTAGGAGCTTCATACCATAACCTGGTGTAGCCACGGCTTCCATCAGTTTTCATTTTAGTTGTCATGATATCAACAAAATATTTGGAAACTTTTGAATAGCTGTCTACAATAGAAAAGCTGGAAATTTTATTGCTCACGTAAGATTTGATTATTATCTTGTGTGAAAACGCAAAATTTTTGTTTTCTCCGGAAAATCATGTGCAAATTCAATTCTTTAAACTTGATGTTTTCATAAAAGATGTTATTGGGTCATTCATTATACAAGCAACTTCATCAGGGCAGGTTCAAGGGATTTTTGGCTGCACGTATTTTTTATGAGAAACTAAGAATCTGACCCAATGCTGAAAGTGTCTTAAGATTGCACGTATTTCTTTATAAGAAACCGCTTATAAGAAACAGTAGGCTCAATTTTTGGAAAGTTAAGAAACAACCCTACCTTGTAATTTACAATTTTAATTTTCCTATCGCACTCAGAAATGCTTTGACAGTATACAGTTATATAGCAACTGTTTGGACATGATTGCCATTACAAAAGAAAAATGATATTCATGTATATTCCCGGTATATTCATGTTTTCTTTCTGAAGTAAGCCGTATTCTTGACATATTGCTGTTTCAGTACGTCTCCCCTTGATCCATGAAATTTAATCAAGAACTCTGAATAGACTTAAGGACTACCGACTGTAGAATGTTATTGGTGTGGCCTTTTGTCGTTTTGTGGGTACTACAGTAACTACTTTCTGGACTTTAATTTGATCGAAAGTAATGGAGAAATTTTCGGATGTTTCTTATACGCCCATCTCAACCATTAACAGCTATCCCAACAAGAAGCTGGTGTTCTTTAATCGATCGGTAAACACTATTTGAAAAACACCTGTTTGCCGTTATTTTTGCAGACCAAAGCACCAATGCAATGTACACGTATTTTTTATAAGAAACTAACAATTTAAGCGGCCAGTACTGAAAGTTTCTTAAAATCATCACATTTTGAGTACTCAGAGTTTCTATGCTGTCAAAGACTGTCTGTGTAGCTTTGTAGCTTTGATGTTTACACTCTGCAGTCAAAGGCCCCCTAGTGCAAAGCGGATCTCTGAATCTCAGAATTACTTCGACTTCATGGTCTGCTTT
>REGL01000346.1:215957-228415 GCA_004194395.1 Aurelia aurita complex sp. Pacific | reverse complement strand
TTTAATCGATCGGTAAACACTATTTGAAAAACACCTGTTTGCCGTTATTTTTGCAGACCAAAGCACCAATGCAATGTACACGTATTTTTTATAAGAAACTAACAATTTAAGCGGCCAGTACTGAAAGTTTCTTAAAATCATCACATTTTGAGTACTCAGAGTTTCTATGCTGTCAAAGACTGTCTGTGTAGCTTTGTAGCTTTGATGTTTACACTCTGCAGTCAAAGGCCCCCTAGTGCAAAGCGGATCTCTGAATCTCAGAATTACTTCGACTTCATGGTCTGCTTTCCACCTGGGGGAGTTGGATGCTCCAGAAAAAAGATTTGCATGGATTTTCTTACTTTTGTCATGAATCTAACAAGAGATTGGAGATTGGTTGTAAACATCGGGTGATCATTGAAGTGGTCTATTTTTATCTTGACCTGTCGAATTGTACTTTTGTGAGAGAGGTTTGTAAATCAAGGTCAAAAGCAGTAAGAGCTTTCCCAAACAAGAAAGCATGTTTTCAAAATGCTCACCAAAATCCCAAAAAACCTGCAATGTAATGAATGAAAAATTCAGTACTCTGCATATAGTTTACCGACAGATCAAAGCAAAACAATACAGCGATTCCCAAAACAGCGAAAATCCTCGGCAGGAACTAAAATCCTTGCCTCTTCTACAAAATACCGACATAAGCGTTGGGAAAGCGTTGCTTTAAAATTCGAAAGAGTTGCAATGAGGAAACAAATGTTGCCTTAACAAAATAACAACTGAAAGTTCTCTTTCATGAATGAATACCGATTTTGAGCGACCCTAGCCTGATAACCAGAAACTTTTCCTTCGAATCGGAAAATCACTTCGATCGAAGAAGCAGAACAGTATTTCTGACATCTTCGAATCGGGTATCGAATAATAAGTTTCATAAAACAGCATAAAGTTTCTCCTTTCATTTTTTTATCTTTAATTTTAATCTATTTATAGCTCAAATTATGTAACAAACAATTTTCTCAATAGCTCAAAGTAGCAATATTCCTAGCTTATGGATCAACCTCGTTTGCAGTATCGCAGGTGTTCAAATTCGAAAGTTCGAAAGAGTTGCGAAGCAGCAGTGAAGAAGGAAGAAA
This sequence comes from Aurelia aurita complex sp. Pacific, assembly GCA_004194395.1. NCBI lineage: Eukaryota > Metazoa > Cnidaria > Scyphozoa > Semaeostomeae > Ulmaridae > Aurelia > Aurelia aurita complex sp. Pacific. Next base: position 227,309 of record REGL01000346.1, on the reverse strand, counting down.
ATATTTTACTTTCTAACAAAATAAGGCATAAAAACTCACAGCAAACACCTGCGTTCTTGCAAACAATGCTGAATTACTTGATCACTTATAGTATGCAACGGTGGTAGAAGAAAATCTCATTGTTTCACGTGCAACCACTGATCTGCGTGGGCAGCAACGGATGATACTTTATCAGGCATAATCGAACGTTTCCGGCGGGCGGCAGGTGCTTAGGCCAATAAAGCAAGCGAAGAGAGATATTCCTCAGATCAGATGTGCCCTTGGCGATCGAAGAAGCAGAACAGAATTTCTTACATCTCTTATTTTCCAATATGATGAGAAAAGGATTTTTATTTTGTTCGTTAGTTGTGATACAGTTTTTACTTTTTGATCTCGGAGTGGTCGCCGCAAAGACAAAGTCAACAAAGAGCAAGAAAAAAAGTGCGGAGAGCGGGGAAGAACTTTTACTTTTGAAGAGAGTAAGTATAAATAATAGGAAACTATCATTTTCTTAATGACTATTGATAATGATAAATCATTTTTCGTTGTTTATTAATTTGTTTGGAATCGCTAAAATTTTATTTGGTCGAATAGGCGAAGCAGTTTTGCACATCACGCAAAGTGTTAGATGTTACCTGTTGGAGAGGTCAATTTCTCAATACCTCTGCATACAAAATCAGTATGTTATTCATGGCATTGTATCAAAACAAAGATCGTCAGCCGAAACACTGTTCGATGAGTTTATTTTTAATTTGCCAGTACTTAGAAAAGCCCAAGAAGGATACTATTGTAGTATTTTTCTGCAATGAGGAGGAAACTATGAAACTTTTTCCACAAACAAAAATACTGACCGTTTCTAGAAAAATTATGAAAGTTTCTGGCCCAGACCACATTTACTATGCCCAGACAGTTTTTTCATTTGTTGCAAGTTTATTAAAATTGGCGAAATTTTTTTAATTCCCTGAAGACTTTGGAGCCCCTTGGCTCTTTGTGGTGTAAGAGATTGAGTTTCTTTGGTGTTCATTTCCTCACCCATAACCACCATAAATGAGATCTACATCTACTTGCAACAAGCCTTTGCATAAAGCACATAAAGTGATGGAATTTGCTTGAGTTAAAAGAGAACAGTGTAGCAATAGTTTGATTTGCTTTCTTTTGCCCAATAAAGATACCTATGCTGCTAAGAAGTAAAGTGTGCAAGGTCAGAAAGAGAGTAGGGCTATGGTCCCTTTGAAATAGGATTTATGGGCTAAATTAATGCCTACAAATCTTACAGACAAGTATAAAAAATCTGGTGCTAATTAAAAAATTGCATATGTGCCCATACTGATTCCAGCTGAAACCCTACCAAAACCCTATCAATGTGTGCGATTCTAGACTAGTCCTAGAAATCCTTTTGTTTTCAATGGGAAATCCCAAGAAAGAAATCTCTAGAAATGCTATGTTCTTTAAAAATCTTCTATTCTTTCAATAGAATTCATGATCCAAGTCAAGTTCATCCAGAGCCTTTTAAATTTCATTCAAAATATTTTTGTATCAAAGGTATTTAGCTTTGTAATCCACTGACTTTGCAGCCAGAACTGTCAATCAGACAGAGTTTGCATCGGCGTAGGGGGAGATAAAATTTGGGGGGCTGCCCGATAAAGAGTCCATTGTTTGAGAAAATTTTGCCCGACTTGAGGCGGTTTTCTGCCCGATTATGGCTGATTTTTGCAAATTTTTCTGACGTTGGGGGGGCTACAGCCCCCCTGTCCCCCTGTCTCCTACGCCTATGAGAGTTTGAAACCCACCAGAACCACTTGAGTGCCATCAGAAGGGTTCGCAGACTTGATCAGTTCTTTTCTTTTGCTTGAGGTCCCAGCTCTATAAACTGCAACTTCATCTTCATATTTCATCATTATTTTTCAATAATAGCTTTTAATTAGCTCCTTTTTCAATATGCTTTGTTTGTGCTTTAAACTGGGTCGTGAAAGTAGAAAATTTCTTTCTGTATCCTGATATTTTCATGAATTTGAAAGATTGCTGCCTTTTCTTTTTGTAGAAATATCATAAATTACTGGAACTGAGTCAAAAAGGAATAAAAAGACTGGTGGATCTGAATGACTATGAAAAATTTTACAACACCTATCTCAAGAAAATATTACGTGTCCGTGTTCCTGGCACAGTTGGACATAGAGAAGTTAAACAGGTATAGAATTTGAAACGTTGTTTCTTTGCACATGTTCTACAATCTATGTTCTTTTGTTTTGCTTCTTTTGTTGCACAATTCCAGCCACCAGCCAGTTACCCTCACCCCACCATGGGATACGCAAAGAGTGAAATATGAATTATCATTTTCTTGTATCTCATCTAACGTAAATTTCTAAAACGAAGTGAAAGTTTCTTATTCAAAACAAAAATAGTAAATGAGGATGAAAATGAAGAAATAATGAACTGTTCATTTTTTGGCATTTTTCTAAAGCCAGTGTTCAATAAAAGGTAACCTCTCGTTCAAATCATTTGTAATTTCAATCTGTTGATGGAGCAGCTGCTCCTGGCTACGAGACTTGAAGATTGTAAGGGGCAGTTTTATCTGGTTAAGCGTTGTCATTCAAAGTTCAATCAGTGGAATCAATCAGTCACAAAGAATCAACCATTTGAATCTTGCTCTATTCTTGGTAAAAACGGTCTGTTACTGATGGAAATACGTTTCTTGATACTCCCCAATTGAGGCGCAAGTTTTGTTAAGAAAGACTTGCAATTTATTCCCTCCAGGAATAGCAATTAAACCATTGAGGACTCAGCTAAATTTGCAAAAATTGGCTATAATTAGGCTGAAATCGGTCTTGTATTGGGCAAAATTTTTGTAAGCAATGGATTTTTTATCTGGACACCCCCACTAAATTTATCTCCATGTACACTCATGTATATGGTAGTAAATGCAACAGTCAGATTTTAGTCCACCATCTTGGAAAGTATGTCCGTTTGTGCCATCTCAATGTTCAGAGTCATGGTCAAAATATCACACAAAATATCACATAGTTGGAACTCGATAACATCATGTCCTTTACTGCTATGGCAGCCACAGAATATTTGTATTTTGTTGTAGTTAGTTGTTTTTATTTGTGATAAGAAAAATAAAAAATAACAATATCATCGTAAATGTTAATATTTTAATGGCAGAATTTTTTTAGGTTGCTTTGTTCCAATATTAAAAAAGCCATTGAAAAATCAAACTCATTGCATATGAAAGAAGGGCCAATAACCCTTCACACACATATCATAGGGGACCCAGATAAAGGTGACAAACAATCTGAGGGTTGGTGGTTCAAGTCCCCACACTGTCAAACCTGCTATGCAGAGTGAGGAGAGTCGTCAACTCTCTGTAATTCCAGGCAAAAGGGATCACAAGGTGTGGTCACATCTGGAGGAAGGACCAGGACACAGTTTTGACAGGCTTGTCACCTCAGTGCCCTAAAAACTGCCTTTGGATGCTAGGTAGAAATAAAGACAGAAATCTCTCCCTGCTGTGTAAATAATATGACTGTTTCTTGTTCTATTTTGTTTGGATGGAATCCACAATACTCAAAACGTTGGCTCCTCCCATGCCTTTCTAAGGTCAGACTACACCAGCCTTTCTTTGTATTTCTTTGACACAGAATGACTTGCTTCTATTGTTTAAAAATCTATGCTACTGTGAAATTTATTGTTCACCACAGTAGTTGCACAGGTATCTGTGTTACCAGGTTCTCACTGGTAAATCTCTTTCTGTCTACGTAGTCTCTTCAAACCACTTATGATGTATCAACTGTGATATTGGTTGTTGAAGGATGAAATGAACAGTTTTTGTTTTGATGACTTTTGATCCTAAGAGATCTGCTTCACAAGGTGGATTACAGTACCATGATAGCTGCAGATTTTAGTTGGCATACGCAAGAGGTTTTGAGCTTTGTGCCCAACTTGTGTGGTTTGTTTTTGGATTATTTGCAGTGCGGAATTCATTTAGACCCATGGTCTAGTTTCATTCTTTGCTTGCATTGGTAATCGCTGATTTATGTCGTTTGTTTGGCATTTATATGGAAAATAATGTGAAACCTTCCTTGTGATTTTAATTTGAGTTTCCGACACTCAACTTCGAAGCTCCTTTCGAAGATATGCTATCATATCCGAAGACATGCTCACAGCCTCCCTTTCCCATCATCAGGTGTGTCAAATATTGTTGGCTTGGGTGACACATTATTGTTTCTTCCTGTTTCTGGTCAAGATGTTCCTGTACTGGGGGGTACTTGGGATGCGAAAATACGAGGAGGTGCCGCTGGAAAATCTGAAACGGCAACCTGTCCTGGAATAAAATTCCCGAATATGATACCCGTTCCCGGAGTAAAATTTTTAAAACAATACCCTGTTCTTGAGTTTCTTGATACAAAGGTTTAGGATGCCCTCGAAATTTGATAGAAATCTATAAAAAAAAGCGGAAATTTTGCCATCCAAACGATTTACATCACATTCGCGGAGTGCAAATGGCCTACAACGACGTTATGGAGTCAATTATAGAAATTATGGACCCTGTCATGGAGCCGACTATACAAATGTGATACCCCATCCCGGAGTAGGAATCCTGAAAATGATACCCTGTTCAGCGGCCCCCGCCCAGCGATTCCTGTTCCTGTTGGAAGATAATTTTGTCGTTTATTTCAAGTGATAAAATTGGTTCCTGTTTGAACTTGCCCAAGACAAGACGACTTTGGCAAGTCTAGTTCTTGTTCAGCTCCGCTACCGCTCAGTCATTGTTTCCTCGAAATTTAATGCGTCATTATTTGGTTCCTGTCTTTATCATAGGAATCAAACTCCTAAAAAACATTGCATGATTGGTTCAAGGGCGCCTACGTTGTAGGAACTGTGTTTATTCCCAGTACTGTTTTCGTGACATGGTATACAGAGCAATTGCTGTCCTGTTAATCCGTGTATAACACAAGAAAACTAAACTAGCGTTTTGGGGTTGGAGCTCTGTGACGGGCGCATGAGCTGTAACCCACTTCACGGGGGACACATAAGTTTCCTCGGACAACGCGTATCTCGTCTCCCCCATCGAATCAGATTGATATTCTGCAATCATAGGAATTACCTAGAATAGAAATGAAAACTGCAGTCAAATTAGGCCCATTCAAAATCTATAATTCTCAGTTTGAGTTGAACCCTATCCAATCTTTATCATTGGCAGTCCGATATGACGCGAAAGAACCTAACGATTTCGCGAAAAATTGTCGATCTCTCCTGGTCTCTACATCTCCCTAAAACCCCTAAGCTCTATCTCTACTTAAGGAGTTGTTCTGTCTTTGACTTTTGAACAACTCTCTAGGAGAGAGAAGACTGGAAAATTTAGATGGTTCAGAAACATTTATTCATCGGAGTTTTCAAAAACGTCAGCGTGTTGCTGCTAAAACAGTCCATATTGTTAATGGAGAATGCCGGTTCGGTTTTGTCAACGGACAGGAAAGGTCTTTCACGGCCAGGATTGCTCCTAGGGAAGCTTTCGCTGTTCTACTTAAATAGAAAAATGGCGTCGTTTGGGTATGTTGCAATGTTTTACCACTGAATCTCGAACAAAACTCTTCATATTAAAGTGATTCAACGGAGTTAAAAGTAACTTAGCTAAGGGGACTGGGTCAGTCTGAATAAAGCCTATTGTATTTGATGTTCTTGATCGATGACAACAATAGAAAAATATGTGACTCATGCAATTCTTTCGCTCTATGTTTTTGATCATGTCGATATATCTCCGTTCATAACTTTCCTTTCTCCCGTTAACAACCTTGCAACGTAAAAATCAATACATGAAGTCCATCGCGCGGTCGCTGCGCCATAAATAATTAACTAAGGTTTTGCAATTTTTTGTTTCGCGAACGGAACTTACGAATAGCATGCTTCGTCGCACTGCTATCCGCTCTGAAAGACACAACGCANAGTTGAACCCTATCCAATCTTTATCATTGGCAGTCCGATATGACGCGAAAGAACCTAACGATTTCGCGAAAAATTGTCGATCTCTCCTGGTCTCTACATCTCCCTAAAACCCCTCAGCTCTATCTCTACTTAAGGAGTTGTTCTGTCTTTGACTTTTGAACAACTCTCTAGGAGAGAGAAGACTGGAAAATTTAGATGGTTCAGAAACATTTATTCATCGGAGTTTTCAAAAACGTCACCGTGTTGCTGCTAAAACAGTCCATATTGTTAATGGAGAATGCCGGTTCGGTTTTGTCAACGGACAGGAAAAGGTCTTTCACGGCCAGGATTGCTCCTAGGGAAGCTTTCGCTGTTCTACTTAAATAGAAAAATGGCGTCGTTTGGGTATGTTGCAATGTTTTACCACTGAATCTCGAACAAAACTCTTCATATTAAAGTGATTCAATGGAGTTAAAAGCAACTTAGCTAAGGGGACTGGGTCAGTCTGAATAAGTCTTGAAGGTGTTGTAGCGCAATGGTGTAATCCTCCGACATTGCAGCCAGAACAGTCAGGCGGACAGGGCTCGATCCCAGGTAGAGCCCCACCACTTGAGCGTCTTGACAAGGGGTCGCGGACTCGATTAGGTCTATTCTATTTCTGCGATCCCAGCGCTTGGCGCTAAAAACCGCAACTTCACCTTCACCTTCATAGCCTATTGTATTTGATTTTTTGATCGATGACAACAATATAAACCTATGTGGCTCATGCAGTCCTTTCGCTCTATGTTTAGATCATGTCGATAACAACCTTGCAACGTAAAATTAATACATGAAGTCCATCGCGCGGTCGCTGCGCCATAAATAATTAACTAAGGTTTTGCAATTTTTTGTTTCGCGAACGGAACTTCCGAATAGCATGCTGCGTCGCACTGCTATCCGCTCTGAAAGACACAACGCACAGTTGGCTTTGTCCTACTTCCTTCATAATCAATCATAGAAAAAAGCCTGAATAAATTTGATGAAACTGACATGTTGCTTTTATTGCTCAACTCCATTAATCATTTACAGCAAAGTTTTCTTCTTATATAAATATTTGATGACTTGGCTCAGGATTACATGTCATTGCAGAATTTTGTAAAGGTTTGCGAGGGAGTAATCACTTACATTTGCAGATCTTGCCGGATTACTCGCTGAAATTGTTCTTCGAGAAATGAAATTATTCATGTTTTTGAGGATTTGCCAGTTATTTTGGGCTCTTTGTGTAGGTGGAACATGTGAATGGACAGTTGTATTGGAAATGAGCGGATTTAGGATATGTCTTTTGTATTCGTAGGAGCTGCCCTTCCTTTCTACGCAAGAGAACATGTGCAGGGCAGAGCTTTTAATTAACGAGCACATCCTGCACATCGAGGTCGGCCGGAGAGATAATTTGCCAGTCGAGGACAGAACGTGCCTTTGTAATAAAACCAGCGTTGAAGATGAACAACATTTCATGACTACCTGCCCAAAATACCAAAATACCACAGTTTACGAAATAAACCGTATGAGAAAATTGATGATTCTGTCATAAACTTCAAGCTTCTCACACCCGAACAAAAATTTATTTATATGATGTCATGTGAGAATCTTCAGGTAATTACATGGGTAGCATGTTTCATAAACAAGTCTATTGAATTACGTTCAGACGACAATGCCAATTGCACTTGAGTACTACCCCTTTCCCATTCCTACGCCAACGACTGAAGAGAGTTAGCACCATGCACAGTCGAAATTGGATTTATTCATTTTATATTTATATTTAATTTATTGCTGTATTTCTGTTACTACATATTTGGATTAGTTCTTTCGTTGATGTTGTTGCTGTTGCTGTTATAATTAGCTTCTTTTATTTTATGTTAAAGTATAACGACGCTCCTGTAAAAGTGTAGCAAGTTATTATCATGAAAATTGAAATTGAAATTGAATTTAATTAACGAGAACCTACAATGCAAGTAACTGTGCTTCCGTTAAACCCACGAAAACACTTCTTTTTATGCTGCATGTTGTCAAAAGGAACGCTTTTATAATCAATAATAGATAGGGCATAGTTCTAGGTATGTTTATTAGAATATCGAACCATGAACAGGCCGTGCCGTGCTAGACTGATTTCATAGTCGTCGTAGTTATCGCTGTTGAAAGAGTGATGGACGCTCAGACTTTGGGAAACAATTCAATTCAAGGAAATTAAAAAGGTTTAAAAAAAGAGTTGTTGTTGTTGTTGTTGTCGTTGTCGTTGTTGTTGCGATAACTAGGAATATGCAGTGAGTCTGATACCGTAAATCGTTCTTCAAGTGTTTTCAGAAACAGATTCCAGGCAGAATTGCTCAGAATTTATATAACTGCATACAGACTCAGCATGTTTTCATGCCTTAGCATCATATCTTAGCAAACGTTTGCGCATCAGAAATTGGGTTGATATTGGGGGACCATAGATCTCAGCACTTACTGAAGCTTTTGATTCCATGAGTGCCAGATGGTGAAGGTGAAGGTGAAGTTGCAGTTTTTAGCGCCAAGCGCTGGGATCGCAGAAGTAGAATAGGCCTAATCGATTCCGTGACCCCTTGTCATGATGCTGAAGTGATGGGGCTCTACCTGGGATCGAACGCGGTCCACCTGACTGTTCTGGCTGCAATGTCAGAGGATCGCACCACTGCGCCACTACACCTTCTAGATGAGCAAAACCCCGGTTTAGAAGGCAATTGTTCGCTGGATATTCAGGCAATAACACTGTATCGATTCAATAACACCCGGTCACATTCTGTCTTCGAAACAGTTTTTATTTACCGGGTTTCCCAAAGAAAGCAATCCCGTTTGAAAAACCACCAAAATAATATTACACAGCCTATTTTCAAATTACTTATTTTGTCAAGTAGATCAAGGACCAAATTATTTTCCCAGACATAGCTGATCTTGTAATTGGTTTACAAATTGGTTAGTTTAGCTAGGGCTACCTGGCTTTGAACCATACTGCAAAAACACTGATGATTGCCAGATCAATTTTTTCGTGCATTTAAACCTTCTAGTTTGGTCACAACATATGGTAATAAGTAACAGAAAGAATGTGCAGCATGATTGGAGACTCAGATGATAATAAAAAATCTGAAAATTGTGACTCTTAGGGAAGATTAAGTATTTTGCTTAAAAACCATAGCTCAAAATAAGGTTTTCAAGGTGTAATTTTTCTACCTTGTTGTATCAAAAGCAAACATTTTATCATCGATTAATATATTTGGGTCCTTGACAAAAGAAGTCAAAACGAAAATGTTATCAACGGTTTGATAATCAGTTTTTGGTGATTTTTTAAACAGGAGTACTTTTTTGGGACACCTGATAGAAAAAATGAAAGAGAGCTTTTCTTTCAAGAACAATGAAACTTTCTTTGACTCACATAGTATTATTGAGTAACCAAACCATTCCCAAATGCCTCTGTAACTGAACATAATTTCGATGCTCTGTGCCGCACGCAGATTTTTCAACGTGTGTTTATTTTTATTTTTTATCTTTTTTTGTTTGAAAAGGTATCTAATCCAAGATGGCCTCTAACCTATTTACAACAAAAATAACTATAGGATCAAACTAAGTTGTTACGATATGAAATTAGTTACAAAACAAACAAGCAAATGTCAATCTTCCTACTCCTACATATTAACTATATAAAAAGCAGTAATCTAATTTACACGATGTTAATATAACTATGATAGTAGACATTGAATGGTGCACGTTTATTGCAAGCAGGATTAAGATTTCAGTTTGGAACATTTTAATAAGAAAGTTGTCAACAAATTCAAACAGTGCTTGTCCTCTTGACTCAGTAACCAGATAAATGTATAATGGATTCTCATTTTGCCTACAGTTTATAATCAAGACTATGAAAGACTTGGAATGGGATGTGAAAGTAGATGAATTCGAAAGTCCAACTCCGCTTGGCCCTCGCAAATTCACCAACATTATATCAACATTAGACCCAGAAGCAGAAAGACGATTGGTCCTTGCTTGTCATTATGATTCCAAGCTAATGCCCCCAGAAGATGGAAAATATTTCAAGGGGGCAACGGATTCGGCTGTCCCATGCGCTATGATGTTGGATATTGCTAATACGTTACATGAGAAGTTAAAAAGTCGGACCCTGGTGAGTAAAAAGTCGGACCCAAAAAGTCGGACCTTTTCATTCAAATAAATAGCTTGAAAGAAATTTTACGTCGTTTTCTGTAATCTTCCGCAAATATTTTTCGTTGGTACTATTCAAACGGGCGACATGCCAAGTGATTTTATCAATTTGTGCTCGAAAATGAAGTTTGAGGTAAATGAAGTTATTACTAACATAGCGTTGCACTGGAAGTTCGAGAGTATCTCGTTAGTTCGTCGAAATTAATTCTAAAAGCTTGGAAGCTGTTCAAATCATCCAAAAACTTTAGCAGATAGAAGACTGACGAATATTGAAAAGGAAGATTGACTTCAAAGAAGTGATGAGCCGCTTACAACTGATGAAGTTTGTGACACTATTTATAAGACTATCGATGCAAAGGCAAGTTTCTCACAGCTCTTTCGGACTAAATTATAGTTGGCTTTCGAGAACAACTTCTTGGTGCTATTATTTTATTGGTTTTGGCCTGAATGACATTTGCTAGCCATGCTTTCCCCCATTCATTGCGAGGGAGAATATAAGGGAACTTTACGTAACTTCTTGCAAATCTCCTACATAAACTTTCAGAAATTTTCTGAAGATTTACCCCAAAACGATATGGCGTGACGTCTGCTGTGCTCAGGGACCGCGGAGCATAATTTCGATTGGGGGGGCTAAAAAGGAGGGAAAAAATTGAGGGGGTCTGGGGGCGAAGCCCCCAGAAAAATTTTCCTGACCACGCTCCCTACTTTGGCTATAAATGCGACCAACGCCCTTTTCATGCCAAGAAACGCCTGGGAAAAGATATTCATTTGTAGCATATTTAACCACTAAATCCTACTGTAAATCACCATAAAAGTCGAAAATAGTTGCAGTTCATAGTACGTCTAACATTTGATAGCGAAGGCTCAAGGACCACGCAGCATCTTTTGGTACAAAGGGAAAGGCCTAAAGGAACGCTATGACGAAGTTAAATAGCTCTTGGAATTATTTCGTTTTAAGAAATAGATAATATGGTAACATAACATAATGCTTCTATACTTTCAGGGTTAAACATTTTAACACAACAGAACCTAATAATGCGAACTTTATTTATTCTGAGTAATTTTGTATCATCAATGAATCTACATTTTAATAAAATTTAAAATTTCGTATCCTGTTCTCGTTTCTAGGATGAAAATAGTTGCAACTTCGATATTGTTTATTCTGTCTGTCCTTTGTTCGTGATTACGAAGAATTGCTAAAATGTTGAACCTTTTTTGGGACATTCTTGAGCTAAGCCAAGTTTT
>REGL01000346.1:179838-196323 GCA_004194395.1 Aurelia aurita complex sp. Pacific | reverse complement strand
TTTTTTGTTGCCAAAATTCTAATTTGATCTTCCATTCCAAGCTTTCCTGAAAATCTGAGGGAAATGCTCTGCAAAGAATTGGAGTTATTTGCAAGTAAAGTTTTTGGCTTCTAAGGGTTAACTGCTACCTTAAGAAAATAACAAATTTAGCTCTTTTTAGGGCTACCTGGTTTTGAATCATGCTGCAAAAAAGCACTGGTGATTACTAGATCAATTTCTTTGTGCAGGTAAAATTTTTAGCTTGGTCATAAATGACAGAAATAAATGCACGCTATCATTGGAGACTTCAATGACGATAAAAAATCTGAAAAATTTGACTCTTAGGCAAGATTGAGTACTTTTGCTTAAAAACTATAGCTCAAACTAAGGGTTTTCAATGTGTAATTTTTCTACCTTGCTACACCAAAGGACGAAATTTTATCATTTGTGAATATTTTTGGGGCTTTGACAAAGCAATTCAAAAAGAAAATTTTATGAAAGGTTTGATGATCAATTTTTGGTGATTTTCTAAACAGGAGTACTTTTTCGGGACACCCGGTACAATACGACACTACGAGGATGATACCAGGAGGAGCAAACAAAAGACAATGACAGCTCCCTGGCCATTCCATAAAGAACATGCAAGTAAATTACAAGATGAACGCTTCTGGAGGTTGTACCCTCCTGAGTACCAGGGTATTGTAGAGGTCGCTTGGCAGTCTGAAGTGGAATAGCTGGCATAAGCCCTTCCAAATATGATGCAAAAGGCAATCTGGTACAGGATAAACTAAACATGTGCAAAGCTGTATGAATCAATTGAAAATGAAAAGTTGTTGGGTGTAGTGTAAAAAAGGGCATGAAATGAAAGCTTTGGTGTATTTTAAGGCTTGAAAAGAAATCAGAACGATCAAAGAAACGCCAGTTTTACTGTCAACCCATCTTTATTCGTTTTCAGTGGTCATTTTTACTCATTTTATCCCCCTTTTTGTCGTTTCAACTTCAATTTGAAGTGCCGAAAGTAGAGCATGTTGTTGCTGTTGTAGCTGGGTTAAAATTTATCCTTTTAATGCGTTTCCACTAACCCACAGGTGGGAAAAGATACCCACGTTCAAGCTAATCCACTTTGAGACCTGTTTATAAACTTATCCGTTGATCAACTGGGTTAGTAGAAACGCAACGCGAAAACGGATAACTTTAGACCCGTTTGTGTTTTAACCAAGTCTGGTGGAAAGGCAGCCTTAAGCGATTGGCTCTATCTTTACAGTGAGTTCCATTCTAGAAGAAGACGCACTTCTGGTCTATTGATCTACATAAGAAATGTTATATAGCTAAAGACAAGGTCACTGAAGGAACGGATATCAAAATAAAAACAACCTTTGAATGCTATCTCTTTCATTTGAGGTTTTAACAGCAGACCAGAATCTTTGACAGCCGTGACAGCAGTGGATAATACGGCAACATGAGAGTTTACGATTTGCCTCCATGAAAATGACAGGATAATGACGGGGACCTGCCACTCACCCTAAGGAGGTAAACTTAATTGGAAGGATAGAAACTGTTTCATATTCAATTCTCACTCAGACAGAATTGTAAACCAATAAACATATTTTTTCCTTACCTGCCAATTTTCAACGTTTCCCTATTGGTAGTCGTTCAATTTTAAGGCCAATTCAACACACTGGCATTTTAACAGGTTTGCCGATTCGTGCTTCATTCGTGCTTGATGCGTGTCCACGTCAAAGTGTCTTCGGAGGTTGAACAGCCCATTCGCCAGGTATTACAATCAAGAAACGCCGCTGACGAAGTGTCTCTCATTTTTGACGGCATCTAAATCAATGGAATCTAGCATGGAGCCAGTGTCATGTACATGCTCCAGCAAGTCTCTAGAGTGCACACATGTAAGTACATACACTGGATATAGAACCCTACTTCTTCTTTGTCTCTCAACGCAATTGAAACGTTGCTGGAATGTTGATTGCTTCAATTTTGATACAATCTTAGGACGTTGTCTTTCGAACGGCGAACACGTGACAAAATAAGAGAAAAGAAAGGAATTCCTATTCCTCTAAGGCTTTGCTTGCCTATCACTAACGCTGATGGCAATTGAGCTTGGTTCTCAATTGAAGAAAGGCTTCAGATAAGGTTCTTATCAGAAGATGCGCTAGGCAAATGAACTAAACGTGAATAAAGTTGCGTTGAAAGGAACTCGTGGAGGGATGAAAATAATCCATCGCTTCTTGTGATTAAATTTACCGGGTAATTAAATCAAACGTAGCACCTTTGTTAGTTTTTCCGTTGGCTAGAAACTTCTCAAATTTCTTTGCTAAAGTTATGCTATGAAGAAGTGTAGGTGATTCAGATTTACTAATTTAGTTACGAGATTGCTAGGCCTAATTTTTTTGAAGGAAACTGTGTCAAATCAGGGCAACATGATCGATTGATTAATGAATTTCTTCTTCAACCAGAACAATGGAAGGTAAACAGACAGTTCTCTTGAGACGGAAAAGTTACACAATTGTCTCATTTGAGCCTAGACAGTAACAAGCCTTTTCCATCTTCCGTTTTCGAAGCAAAGTCCTTTTGTCATCATCGCTGAATTACTGGAAAATACATGCGATTCCTATTTCAAAGATTACCAGGAAATACTTTCTCGGTATAAAATCCCTAATAACTTCCAATTGAATTGATCGATTTTAATAAAATAAATTTTCATATTCAAGTTAGCTATATTGCTACAAAAGAACGTCTCTAACTGTTACATTCGAGAGATTTCTTGCAGGGATATAACTTGGCAAACACGATGCACTTTTATCTTACTCGCCTGAGTTGTGTTTTGACACTTGAAACAGCCTCTTATTGTACTTGAGCTCCTTAGAAGCGTCTCCACAAAACGTGGTTTCGGTCAGATCTAAAGATTAGAAACATACGCTAATTTAGCAATGGAAAATCGCAATCTTTTTTGGGGGCTTCTAATTCAAAATCCAAGTTGTCTGTTTTCAAACTCACGTTTAAGATGATGGGTTTGGCGACTGTCCTAAGTCAAAACGATGATCTGCTGACTATATGGCTAAAGAAAACCCTAAGGAATAAATTGTAGATTTTAAGTGGAATTTCAATTTTACAAGCAAGTATTATGATTATGAAAAATCTTGAGGAAATTTAAAGGTTAAGGGAGAAAGGAACTCTGACAGAGAAAGATTGCTCTTGAGGAAGATGTTTCCTCAAAAATATGGAGAAAGAAAGCATACAACTTCTTGAGAGAGAACTCGGAAACACGGGACTCTCCTAAACTCTCTTCAATTTACTTTCTGATAAGACAAAACTCTGTTTGCAACATTCAGATGGTAATTTGCTTGGCAACAGTCACAAACTTTGGTTATCCAGGTCAAAAAACACAGACTGTATGTAATAAAAAGTTCACTTCTTGATTACAATCTGTAATTACAGTTTTTATTGGATCAAACTTTTCTTTGCTAAGAACTTCAGCGATGAAATTGAGTCATATAAGGAATTTAACATAATCCAAAATATATGCACGCGCCTCAGAAAAAATCAGCAATTAGAGCGTAAATATGGCGCTTTCTTGACATTTTAACGCGCAAAGCAGGCCAGGCTGATGTCCTTTTTAAGAGCATTCAAATCCAGAGACAATCTGCTACGAAAAGGCTTGTTTCTTTACACATAAAAGCAAACTTTACGTTGACATCTCTTCAGTATGGAAAACGTCAGATTAAGATTTAATGAACTCTGGCTTTAGAGACGATCAAAAATCTCTTTATATTTGCTTTGTTAATTTAGAAAATGATAGACCTTTTCGACAGGGCATTCAACTCGATTGAGAAAATCTGGCCAGCTTAGTTAGTTTGACATTTCTTTAAAGGATTTCTGTGAATTGATTTTCATATAATCTAGATTAAAGAATTTGCACCTGGTTTAGCGGGCCTACTCGAATCGTTTGATTACAGCCCAATGAGATCAAGGTTGAGATAATGCATTAATAAAACACCAAAAACTCGACTAGACCACGAAATGGTGGCTGTCAAAGGAACTCTGCTGGTTACTCCTTCAGATTGTTTAAAGAGGCTTAATAATGATAAAGAAATTCCATCAGAAATGTTTTTGAAACTGTATTTGAGTCGCTTCTACTCGTAAACAGTTAAACTTTGCTAAAACGATTAATTTTACAGTACTTTTTGGATATACAGTTAAGCCCGAAATTATTCATACCTATGCCAAATTTGGAGTATTTTCAGTCGTTATATTTGCTAGCCAATTCACAAGATATTTAATTCCTTGAAATGTCTCTTGTAGCATTTGTTTCAGCCTGTTATCACATTCTTACGAAACTTCAGCCACAGTAAAATTGGTCCTCAAATAGAACGATGCAAAATACTCAGAATTTGGCATAGGTATGAATAATTTCGTGCTTAACTGTATATTTGCATCGGCATGTAACAGCTTCAGGTTAGAATTTATCCCTGGTCTTCTTGTTCTTTATCTGTTAGTGTGTTATATTCTCACACTGCCGAATGAATAAAGCATCATTATTTGCAAATGTAAGTTTACAAAAGGTACACTCTAGAGTAGCGTCGCCCATTATGGCCGGTCGCCCATTATGGCCGGCTAGCAAGAGAAGTTAAATTTCAGGGGACTGACGACTAGTAATAAAATTGCAATTGCGCGGAAAATCTTTGCTGACATCTGTTTTATCATGATTTGACCTTCACTGAAGTCTCGTTTCATTTGCATTGAAGCCCGACGAAATGGTGTGTGCCTATCTCTAATTGATTCTTTGAAGTATTGCAAATTTCATGATTTTATTTACATTCCTTCCTTCTTTTCGTTCGCTCGGCACCTTGCGGTTTGAAATTTTTCAAATATGCTTTGATTTTTCAGAAGTCCTGTCTTTTGAGAGGAAATCTACAATGAAACCAAATCAAAGTGACTTCTGATTCAGATTTAAGGTTATAAAGTCTGAGTGCTGCTAATTGCTATTTTCGTCGCCCATTATGCCCATCAGTTTACCAGAGAAGTTTCCAATCGCTTCAAAATATCAAAATGCAACATTTATTAAAAAAGACACCAATTTGGGTTAAAATCTTACTTACTGACTTGGAAAATCATCAAAACCCAAAAAAACGCAGCCTTATATTAAGTCTATTTTCATTGTAGAAACTATGTCAAAACTCATCCATCCAAGCACAAGAGATATGGCAGGATTTAGAACAACTCGAAGCATGTATTTCAATTGCCAAAACTCGAAGTTTAGGTTAATTCTTATTGATATTTTTTGGTTTAAGGTACCAAATGATAAACAAAGAACAGTAATTAAAGCTGTTTATCTTATTAAAACTTTTTACCAGAGAGTAGTGTTCATTGTTTCTCCTGTGGCCATAATGGGCGACTATAGAAGAAAATGACATTTTTACCCCCTTCTTTAAATCTTCTAAAATCAGTATAAAGAGTTTACGTAAAAAATCGATACTCTGATATCTTTTTCTCCATTAGTTGGTGACAAAATCTAGCTATTTTGTATTTTCATTAATTGCTCTTTTTGGAGCTAACTCGGAACTTCGCGACGACATGGGCATAATGGGCGACACCACTCTATATATTAATCTCTTCTCTTTTCCACCCTTTTTGAACGAACTACTGTGACCAATGACATCAAGACTTTTAAAAAATCAAAATTGGCAGATCAAGCTAAAATTTTGTAAGTACATGGTATCCCTAATTTATTGTGTCCCATTTGTGTTGCTGCTGTTGCTGCTATTGTTGCTGTTGCTGCTGCTGCTACTGCCGATGGGCTGAACGTTCTATTGTTTTGCATTAAATACATAAATACAGTCGCATAAAGTAGGCTTTAACTTGAAGTCTGAGACATTTCTTTAGCCAATCAGACAAATAATTCCTGATGTATGTCACACAAAAGTCAAATAAGTCTCAAAACCAGCACTTTTATTGTTCTCCACAAGTGTCAAAATTCTAGATCAAAATCTGTCAAAATCTGTCAAAACTTTGAAAGAAAGGACGCATAAGAGCATTGTATATCTATTTTTCCACATTTAAAAAAGGCTTCGGGTTATTGTGTTGTCAGTAAACAATGCAATTAACTCTTTATCAACAAGAGAAAAATCCTACACAGCAATAAAACTCTTCCTTGCAGTATTTACTTGATTTCGGCATTTTTGGAGCACAAAGAAAGTGTTGTTTTGGAAGATATAACTCTTTTGAGTCTCGTGTGCCACAAATCAGTAACCTCTTGTCAGACTGGTTAAAGCAAGGTCAGGACCGTTAAAGGCAGTCTGTCACGTAACTGATTGGCTGCAATAAAGTCAGAGCTCAACACATTAGATGTTTTTGTGAATCATTGCACTTGAAACAAAGGAGGGCTGATCGTTTAGCACCTTGTAAGGTCGTAATATGTCAGTAGATTCAGCAGTCATTTAATTCTCTTATTCTTTGTATTGTCCTTATCGCCCAATCAGATGGGTGATAGACTGCCTTTAATTTGAAGCCTTTCATACGCAACTGCATCAAGAGCGGAACAATACAATGAAGAGCTCCTCCACAGCAACTACTCAAATTGGGTACAACTTTTTTGGGACACTCTGTGGGTAACATCGTACACGATTATGTATTCTGATGACGTTGTAGGAAATGTGCATAGTTTCTAATTTTGCAATAAATAAAAGCTCAACGAAAGTGCACAGCAAAGTTATGCATCCACACACAACCGAAGACTGATAACAGATGGTGATGTCATAAAAATATTCTAAATCAATCGGCACAAAGCTTTTTTACTCAAAAAAGAAGTATTCTTCTTCAATGCTCTCTCTGTAGGTTGATCTCTCTGTATGATTGATATAAAAAAAACTTCGAATTTGATGCGTTGTCTGGGTCAATCTGACAAACGGTTGCTAAGAAAGTCAAGCGACCTACTCTTGCAATATATATACTTGATTTTGGTATCGTTGCTAAACGATAGTTCTGCTGTTTTTGAAGCAGTGACTCTTTTGACTTTCTTGTGCCATAAACTTAGGTAATAAGTCTACAATAAACTAGCAAATACTTGTTAGATTGACTCTTGACTTGCTACAAGTGTCTCTTTTGGTTCGTGAAAAAGAGACGGAAATCACGGGGGGAGAAACATGAGAGGAGACTCTTCTCGTTCTTTAGGACCATCTTCTTTAGGACCAAAAGATAGACTGGTAACAAGTCCAGATTTATTCGAACGAGGTCTCAAACTCTAAGTTTTGGTTTTTGCAAACCACCTCGAAGGGGACCATTATGGAAATAAGGTCAACTCGACCTTTTAATGCTATCCCTGCCACTTTAATTAGGGGTGATTTTAACTTGTATTGATTAACGCTGTTTTTATAAATTGTATTGTATCTTTTTTTATTATAATTTAAACTTTGTAAATCTTTACTTTTGTAGCAAATTTTAACATACAAGCATACATACATACATAGTCGAAGCATGTCCTAGGCAAGTGTATAAGTAACAAAACAATTGACGTCACAGCTCCTCCACAGCAGTTGCACGAACAAAGCACAATGTTTTGGAACACCATGTCTAACATGACCTACACACATAAATGCATCAGTTTTATTATCATTAGTCACTACCTACAACCCATGAATCATTACTATCACATATCTCCTCCATTCAAAGAATTTCTCCCCTTCCAAAGAGCTCTTATTGGATCGGAATACGTTTGTCGTATGTACCGCCTACCAAATATCTAGCACCCCCGTCGAATGATATTCTTTGCATCACAGTAGGTTACATTTGGACAAAAACCAGGGTGATGCTTCAGAAATTCATTAAAAATACGGACTGTAAGCTGTCTGTAGTTTTTAGAAAGCGATGATAGCTGATCTGTCAGTTGAGGAAGTTCAAGGCGATGGATCGACAGCCTCCCTGTAAATGCTTGGACATGCCAATTGTAAGCCTTTTTACGCACTTTTTAGTTTGATTTTTCATCCTGTAAGCGATAAACAGCCATTTCAAAGACTTGAAAGCCTTGAAAGTTCAAGTCTTTCTATTTTTGACAACAGGTTTCGCCTAAGTGCTACAAAAACGTTACTCTTTGTATCAGTTGACGGTGATGTCGTGGAAATTTGAGTTTTGAGGTTAAGGAGAACAATTTGCAGGAAGAAGCGCTAGGATAGCATCGCTTAGAGATGAGTTAATTTGATTAAGCGTTCTTGATCTGTAAGCGTTAATTTGAGCCTGATAATGCGGACGAGGTATTCTCAAATACAGCAGTTAAGTTGCCCTTTTTGCGATCAGATGATTTAATGGAGAAAGCCAGGCGATGTCCGAAGCGATTTGTTTTAGATTTCATAACGACATTGGAAGTTACAGTAAACCAAGTAAAGTTTGAGTTACATTTTCCATTTGCTTTAAAGATCCAGCATATATTTAAAAGATGGAAGATTAGCTGCAATAGGCCAGGCTGGTGTTCACTTTAATGTGCATGGACTAGCTTTCACTGCAAGTGAAGAGTTAACCTTGAGAAGAGGCTTTCAGAGTGCCCCTTTGCTTCTACAGTGAAATATATATCGAATTCGTGTGCTTTAGAAGAACATTTGTGGATGACGTTATCATATGGCATTTATATTGTGTAGGCCAGTGTATATTGCACCAGGCAGGTTCCCACATTGATGATTCATTAACATTAACATTATGCTTTAACAAGCCGTAGTGTCGCAGGCCCACATCAGTTGCATAGTTCCCAGAAACCTAACCTGCGTTAACAAATGTATATTGCTTGCTTGCTTCGTTGTTTGCTTGCTTGCAATAGTTCCTGCGCTTATCTAGTGTTCGTACTCCTTCATATTCAAATGCTTGAAAGCATTTTTCAATACTCAAGCAATTATTAGCATTTATTGTATTTAGGCCATTGCAAGCAGTTGTATTTTGACGAGACACGTACCAACATTAGCGATACTTGACAGGAAGCCCACTGAAAGGCTTCAAGGTAAATTCACACTCGTAGCATTTCTTAAAATTCCCATGTTGGCGGAGCAAGAGATTTGCAGGGGCAGATACGAATCTTAGTTGGAGCATCGGCAAAAGATAATGCTTCCAAGTGAAGACCTGCTTCAGGGGCTAAAAGTTTTTTTGTGTTTAAATGTCATTCTGTTCTTCATTTGAATTCGTTAGCTTCCAGTTATTATTTTATCAACAGCATATCCAATGAGAGGAAGAGGGACATGGGAAGCATCTCAAACTTGGGGGGGGGGGCACTACACTACAAGGGCACTTTCTTGATTAAGCTAAAGAGGCACTTCCTGAAAATGAAAAGGGCTAATGTTTGTTTATTGCAAACTCTTGGGGGGACGTGCCCCTAGTGCCCCCCGGTTCCTACGTCTCTGGAGAGGAACCATATTGAAATAATCCAGAAGGATATTATATTTTTGGACCTGCGAGTGCTCAAAGCATGACTCTAGAGTTTTGTCTAAATAGACAAACAAATCGAAATTTTGTTCAGTGGTTCTTGTCAAAGTTGAATGCAAACTTGAAGCATTCTTTGATGCTGCTCAAGGTCGGAATGTTTAGAAGGTATAGCCAAATTAAAAGTTTGCTTCAAACCTTTGAAGTCTGGATAAATTTGTTTGTAGTTTAGCAGGGTTTGACAGCACGCTCCTTTCAGGTAACTCGTCCAATGTAATGTCACTTGTACCATCCAAAAAATGTCTTAGCCCTGAAGGGACTTGTAATTAAAGGGGAGACCATACAGAACGATGCAATTTTGGAAGTGAAGACTTTCCGAATTCTGAATTATTTCTGCACATGTCATAACGTTAACATTGACATCTAAGACATGGTAACGACTCACAGCTTCCAAAAGTGAGTGCGACGAGCTTTGGAATGGAGACTATATCCTTCCTTGGAAACAGACTTTGGTCCACTTTGCCAAATGCAGTGAAACAAGCAAGCACACTTCCTATCTTTAAAAACCTGATTAGATGTTGGAAGGGCGAGAACTGCAACTGTAGGCTATGCAAAACATTCATTCCGCAGGTTGGGTATCTTACATGATATTCATAATTATGTTATTATGTTCAATGCTAATGTTTTTAACGGTTGTGTAAATAGGACTTTTTTCCCCCTTTATTTCATTTTTATATGTTTGCTAAATAGTAGGCCTAAATTAGCAGTAATTTTGCTATCTCGTGTATTTTAAGCCTACTTTAAAGAAAGAAATAATAATAATAATAACAATGTGAAACTTATCTCTTAAGTAAAATATTACTTCTCACGAAGGTTTGGTGCCTTTAATTAGCAGATTCTCTAAGATTCCTTGTTGAAGAGAAAAGACAGCCATCACATAGAAGTTAAATGAAAGGTTTTCCCTCACTGTTAGTTTCTTTCCGCAAACCAATATCAAATCTTGTTCATTTTTAGAGGCCTGAATCTAACTGGTCAAGTACTTGCATCAACGACATCCAACCATGCAACAATACAACACACACTTCAACAACAAACAAACAACATTCAACTGCACCATCGTCTCCTCCGCACTTTGAAACAGTAAAAGTTGAAGGTTAGCCAAAGAACTATTTTATCATAGCATAAAGCGTTAGGGAACACTGTTTCAGCTGCAGCATCAAAAATGATCTGTATTTTGCTCCAAAATTGGACTTACCGGAGTTTTCTTTTGAAGCAAAGACAGATGCCGGGTGTTACAGCAATTATTGATGCCTATCTAAGGGGTATCCAAGGTACAGGGGGACTGATTCTTGTGACGTGATGTTGGCACCCTATAACGAAATATATCTTCAAATTCGCAAACAATTTAAAGTAAAATAAACCACAGTGGCCTAATCAATGAAATAAATACCGGGTGATTCAATAAAAAGAATCCCTGTTTGAAACGTCACGGCTCTCTTGATATCAAGACGATGATATCGGCGAATATAGAGTTTAATGGTAGACATGTTCCAATACATTTTGAAATTTACCTGACTAAAATCGGCTACTTCGTTCTGAAATTATGAGAGCTATTCTCGAGAAAGCCTCTGCAAGAAACCTTCAAAACGTGCCCAAAATCATGAACAAATTTCCCTAACATTTCTGCCTTACATGGGCCTTGCAGCAATGACTTCGGCACGCTTTAGCACATGCTATCCTCTTGAGAAGATGAACAAGTCTTCCCCATATGGTATCAATAACCCATTTTGAGGGATTCCATTCTCCCAAGAGGACAAAATACATATGAGTGTCATCATTTTTAGGAAGGAAAACCAAGGAACATTTTCCAATTGTTTTCACTCGCTTTTGCAGGTTTTTGGAAGAGGCTTTCTTCAGAAAATTTCCCATATCCACGGGAAGGAATAGCCAATCAAAGCAGAGCAAATTACTGAACCTAATTGGACATATTGGCAATAAAACAAGATAGTTTTCAATATTATTGCTTTGATATTCAGGGAGCAGTGGCCTTCCAAACAAGGATTCTTTTTTTCGACTCAGACGGTAATTTTCCGCCTATCGCAGTTAAATTTGTAATGGGTAGCAAAGTTTCCCAATGAATTCTTTCAATTAAAAACCTCCATAAATTGGTCTCAACAATAGAAGAGATTTTTCTTGCTACTTTCTTTCATTTGCTGATGAAATTAGAGGCTTTTTTGATTAAATGTCTTCAGAGAGTAGTACCGAGGATGAAGACGAAATCAGTTAAACATAACGAGGACAGATTTTGTAAAATAATAGCATGAGTTGCTTTTGTTGACACCTAAATTCAAAGTGATTTGCGATCGCAGAGAAAGGAAATTCCCTCAACCAGTAACTCAAAACAAACAAAGCAGCAAAAGTTTCTCTGAAACCCAGGTAGCTAGCTCGCTTGTTGTGCATTCCAGTAATTGTTTTTAAGAGCAAATATGAGCATAGAGCGAAAGAAGAAGGATACATCTTCACATCTACCTCGGGCATTTTATTTATTTGGTTCAAAAGTAGATTGGAAGGCGATTCAATTCTCTTATCTTTGTGGGTGTTATTAAAATACATACTGCTCAGCTTTTGAACCAAATAAATAAAATCCCCGTGTTAGATGTGTAGATATATCCTTCTTCTTCCGATAGATGCTCATATTTGCTCTTAAAAATAATTTCTGGAATGCACAATGATCGCGCTATAAACAAGGACAGATAATGTTACAATAGATCTCGCTACTTTTCATTGACACCTAGATACAAAGCAATTTGTGATTGTAGACAAAGGGAATTCCATGATCGGTTGGTCAAGACATAAACAAAAACAAAGCAAGCCGCAAAAAAATGCCCTGAAACTCGGGTCGCTAGCGCGCTCATTGTGCATTCCAGGAATGGTTTTAAAGAGCAAATATTAGCATATATTGAAAGAAGGAGGATATATCTAAACTTCTGCCTCGGGCATTTTATTTTTTTTTGTACAGAAGCTGAGCAGTAAGTGTTTTAATTACATCTAAAAAGTACGAGAATTGAATCCCCACTCCCAATTGGCTTCTACACAAAATGAATAAAATGCCCGAGGCAGAAGTTTAGATATATCCTTCTTCTTTCGAAATGTGCTAATATTTGCTTTCAAAAACCATTTTTGGAATGCACAACGAGCGCGCTAGCGACCCGGGTTTCAGGGCAATTTTTGCGGCTTTCTTTGTTTTTGTTTATGTCTTGACCAACCGAGCATGGAATTCCCTTTGTCTGCAATCACAAATTGCTTTGTATCTAGGTGTCAATGAAAAGTAGCGAGTTCTATTGTAACATTATCTGTCCTTGTTCGCGCTATATACCTGGGTTTCAGGGCAACATTTGCGGCTTTGTTTGTTTTGAAATACTGGTTGAGGGAGTTTCCTTTGTCTGCGACCGCAAATCGCTTTGAATTCAGGTGTTAACAAAAGCAACTCATGCTATTGTCTTGCAAAATCTGTCCTTGTTGTTTGCCATGAAAACAAGGACAGACTTTGTAACACAATAGCATCAGTTACTATAATTGACACCTCAATTCAAAGCGATTATCGATTGCAGACAAAGGAAATTCTCTCAATCAATAATTCAAAACAAACAAAGCCGCAAATTAATCACCGAAACCAGTAGGGCAAACTCCCGCCTTGTGCATGCGAAAGATTGGTTTTTAAGAGAAGTTATGTGTTTATAACGAAAGAACGAGGGTAAATCTAAAGTTCTGCGTGGCGGATTTCGCTTATTTGATTCAGAAACCGAACAGAAGGTACTTTAATTCTCGCGTTCCTGAATAGAATAGGCAAAATCTGCCAGGCTGATCTTTAGATTTACACTTCTTCTTTCGTTATCAGCACATAACTTCTCTTAAAAGCCGCCTTTTGCATGCACAAGGCGAGAGTTTGTCCTACTGGCTTCGGGGCAACTGTTGCGGCTTTGTTTGTTTTGAATTACCGGTTGAGAGCATTCCTTTGTCTGCAGACGCTAATCGCTTTGAATTGAGGTGTCAATCAAAAGCAACTGATGCTATTGTATTATGAAATCTGTCCTTATGTTTTTATTTTTGCCATGAATATCTTGTATCTTATTCCAGATAATGTCAGTGATGATTTCGATGAAGGAAGTCCGAGGTATGAAGAAGAACCTAGAGAAAGGCCGAAGGAAAGAAAACGTGGAACATTCCCTAAAATGGCGACGAATATTCTAAAAGCTTGGCTTTTTCAACATCTATCGGTAAATTCATTTTTTATTCTTCTTTACTTTATAATAAGTGGATGACGAATTTTATCTCTGAAAATCTTTTCTTGTTTTCTTTAGGATTGCATCTTTATTAGCTTTAAATATGCAATGATAAAAACGTTGCATATTTTTGATACATTCTTCGGATAAAGATTAGCCTGCGTGCAGACTTTGGTTGCTAGGAAGGAGAGGAAGGAAAGTGCTCCGTTCGCTCCCCAGTAACCAAAGTCTGCGTGCAGGCTGTTTAATCTTTATCCGAAGAATGTGTTGAAAATATGCAACGTTTTCATCATTGCCGTGGAGGAGCTACATTGAGAATCTTATTGAAGTTTCTTTCTTGTGACAAGGGTATTTTTATGTAAATCATGAGGATAGGTCATTGTAAAAATTTCCAAATCTTTTAATTGATGTAAAAAGATGGGTGTAAATTCTATGATCTATTTCGCTATATCTTGTCGCTATAATCAATCCATATCTATATCTTGTCGCTATAATACAGTGTGCGCCAAAATAAACTATGCACGTTTGGCAGGCCACAATAAATCGTATACTGAGACCAATTTTGAAGATTCATGACTTAATCTTTTGCAAAGAGCCTGAATTAGATTCAAGGACTTTTCACAAATTTGTCGGTTTTCAGTTTTTAGAGCTAGAAACGAGTTTCTTCAAATTTTCATTTTCGAAAACACTGAAAAAGATCAAAAAACGTCGATCAAATTTTTAAAGACTCAGTATGAATGGACAAAGAGAAAACGTTTTCAAGGTGACTTAGGGATTTAGTACGAACCCTCGTACAGCAGATTACAACTAATCGATTTCTAAATCCCAAATCACCACGAACAGGTTTTCTCATTGTCCATTCTTGTCGATTCTTTACAAAATTTGATCGAAGTTTTTTGATCGTTTTCAGTGTTTTCAAAGACGAACATTTTGAGAAACTTGCGTCTGGCTCTAACAACTGAAAAAAAAAACAATCTAATTCAGGCTTTTTGCTCAAGATTAACTCATGAATCTTCAAAATTGGTCCCAGTGTACGATTTATTGAGGCCTGCCAAACGTGCATGGTTTATTTTGGCACACCTGGTATTGTAATTATACCATTGCAGTTTTCAGAAATCTTGAACATCTTTGAAATCATGGCGCATTTTATAATTCAACTTATTTGAGGATGTGACTCAACACATTTCTAAATCGTATACCAGAAGAGTGATAGCCTTTTGCTTGATGCCATACTGTAGACATCCATCAACTATTGTTTTCTTGAAAATTATTTCATATTTCGTCAAAAAGGTTAGAAATTGATATTGTTTTCAATTCTGTTTTTAATTTGCCTTTGAATTTTGAAAAAGGAGAAACATACTCTAACAGAAGATAATCAAGATTTTGGAAAAGTCCAACGGTCGAATCATAGCGAAATAGCAAAGTCTTTTTGAAGTTCAAAGAAATCGGTCATATAATTTTAAATGGTTACATCAACCTTTTTAAAGAGTTGAAACCTCTGCAATGAATGATATGATGTAAATTCACATCCTTATCTCGCGATTTTAGCACCCATATCCATCTGAGGAACAGAAAAGAGTATTGACGAGTCAAACTGGATTGACGTTTCTCCAAGTAAACAACTGGTGAGAATTGTCTATTATCTTTTTCTGTTCAGAACAGCAATGTATAGTGAAAGTGAAGGGAAGTTCTGTATTAGTTGCGCAGAGCCTTGATAGAGAAAGAAATCATCGTAAAGATAAAGATAGCTATACCATTTTCATTTTTGAAACATTGATTGAATGAGACCCAAGCTATTTTTCAAATCGGTGTTGTAGTTTTTGTATTACGATGCTTCAAAGAGTGTATTCATTTTTCTGACACATTCGCTATATGATCAAATCAATCGAATCAATCGAATCTATCGAATCAATCAAATCAAGCAATCAATAAATCAATCAATCAATCAATCAATCAATCAAGCAAGCAAGCAAGCAATGAAATCGAATAAATCAATAAATAGATGAAATCAATGAAATCAATCAAATTAATCAATCAAATTAATCAATCAATCAATCAATCAATCAATCAATCAATCAATCAATCAATCAATCTTTAGGTTCATCAACGCGAGAAGACGAATCGTGCAACCAATGATAGAGAAATCAGCGAGGATGGGCAAATCTGCTATTGCTGGTACATTCAAAGCAAGGAAACGCAAAGCAGATGAAATCACAGGTCACTACCCAGGCGTTGCACATTACCCATTTGCTTACCAACAAGACCAACATTACTCAGGCGTTCACACTGGGTATTATCAAGAAGATGGAGTATCGCAAAGCTACTACAATCCTCGGCCTTACTTCCCTTACGTCGACCCAGGAATGGGGCCTTCTACACAAGCTAGCAGCTTACAAAGATGCCAAGTCTTGCCATACCCTCATCGTACGCATACTCTCTCACCTTCTATTCATGCAAATAATTACCACGCTTCAGTGATCACGCCGCCAACAGCCAATTACGCACATCATGGGTATCATGTGAGCCACCAAGCTGTCATCCCTCACTCAAGTCAGCCTGTGTTACCAGGACATCCTGCGATCGCTGACCCAATATTTGATCCACATTATTAAAGTTATTAATCACATTAGCGCGGCGAAGCCGCATTGAGTGGGCCTAGTCATTAATGAGGGTTGGGGACATTTAGAATGATAGATTCTTGGTAGATAGTCTGCGGGATTCTATGGGCTACAATTTGGCAAATAGTTTCTTTTAAAAAGGGCTGAATTGCTAATTCTAAAACCAATTACAACGTCAGCCATGCCCCGGAAAATAATTT
>REGL01000346.1:141206-176769 GCA_004194395.1 Aurelia aurita complex sp. Pacific | reverse complement strand
AAAATATACGAATCCCCAGGCAAAACTTGTTTGTTTCAGTTGCGTCTTGTTCACTGCCCGTTCACTGCCATCTTGAAGATAGCTTTTCCACTGCAGGTTTAGTTTTTTCCTGCATTTAATTGAACAAAGTTCCACGCAACATGTAAATTTGGATTTGCAAGTGACCTATATTTTTGATAATGTTGGTCTAGCGAACGGTCATGATATCATATTTGGTACTAATTTGACGATATTGGTCCAGGAAATGGTCAAAATTGTTCTAGCCAAGGGTACCATTTTCGTAAAAATTGGTGCAGAGAATGGTCAAATTGGTCTAGCCAAGGGTACCATTTTGAATATGCTCGCTGCATACCCCTACCCAAAATTTGGCCAAGAGACCCCCCCCCTCCCGTGCATCAATATTACTTGGAATCAGGCAGAAATCTTCGTATCAAAAATTGTTTAGAGCTCAAGAAGAAAGTATACCTACATTTTACCCAACATTTTTGCAAAGACATGTCTGTTTACTCAACCTTTCTAGTTCATGAGCTCTTTTTTGCCCAACTATTTTCTCTTCGGTACCAACCCCTGGCTAAATAATGAACGGTTCGTAATTATCAAATCTAATATCATTGAACAGGTGGTGTTCAGAATTTGCCTGTGTTCCTTCGTAAAGCTAAATTTACAAATGAGGCGTGGTTTATTTGCGGTAAATCAACCGTCTAATCAAGGAGTGACGGTCAGGACCGTCGAGAGGGGGGGTCGGAGGGGGTAAAAGGTCCGGGGCCCGTAAAAATATCGTTCAGCAAAAATTAGTTATTGCTGTAAAATCTCTTTACAGCAACTTTTATGGCCATGTACCTGCCTTAAAACATAGACATAAGAAAATAGTTTTCTTATGTGGCTATGTTTAAAAGTTTTTGTGTCCGTGTTTTCAAAGTCACCTTGTAAGAGCGAATGTCTTCATTGTTTACCGTAAACACCGCTTCCTTAATAAGTTTTCATGGAATATCGAAACAATTTTTTCTAAACGAGCTTTCTTAAAAAGGGCGTTTCCCTCATTCTCTGAGAGTCTGAAGGACGTGGTCCCCGAAAATTTTCTTGGGGGCTTGGCCCCCAAACCCCCTTGAGGCCCGATCCTAAGAATCGGTCCAGGCCCCGAGCTGGCTCTCGAAGGCCCTGGTTACCGTACGAATACAAGCAAAAAGAGCGGGAAATACGCTCGAAGTTTAATCACGTGACCCAAATTTAATCACATGACCAATTCATGTGCACCATTGAATTTGAACTTAGCTTTCGAGTGGAAAACAACCAAAGGTTTGCTGTCGAACTTGGAAGGATTTAGTGTGATATGAAAACTCAATTATGGAACCTGAATCTACCAGACGTTTGCAACAAACTATTTATTTTTAACCAATTGGCATGATCTTATCAATTCTTAATCTTTCACGCCAAACATATTTGTCATGAAATGTTCACTGGGCAGAGTTTCCTGATAAGTTTGATTGAAGATATATCGGAAAAGCTCCTTAGAAGATTCTCATCCAAACAATTCCACAGCGGGGATGGCTCACTGCTAGCACGCTTGACTGCCAACCTGCAGGTTGGTGGTTTTCGAGTCCTCGCACTGCCGAACCTTCTACAAAGTGAGGAGAGTCGCCAACTCTCTGTAATTCCAGGCTAAAGGAATCACGAGGTGTAGTCACATCGAGAGGAAGGACCGGGACGCTGCTTCGATAAGCTCAGCTTCTCAGCGTCGTAAAAGTACCTTCGGATGCTAGGTAGAAATGGATAAAAAGGAAAATTCCACGTTGATCTAGAACGGGGACGTCCAAATACTGCCTAAATTGAAAGTGTTAAATTAACATAAAGAATTGTATCAGGCGAGTGAAAAAACGCACGGCATTTGCTCCCTGAATAACAAAACAATAACATTGAAAATTGTCCTCTTTAATTGCCGAGATATCGAATTAGATTCGGTAATTTACGCCGCTTTAATCGGCTATTCTTTCCCGTGGATATTGGAGATTTTCTGCAAAAAGTCCCATTCAAAAACCTGCAAAACGAGGGAAAACGACGATCAGAATTTCATCAGTTTTACTTCCTAGCAACCATGACACTTACATATATTAGCATATATTTTGTCCTCTTGGGAGGATGGAATCCCTCTGAATAAATTTCTCATACCAGAAGGGAAGACTTGTTCATCAAAGCACGTGCTAAAGTGTGTTCAAGTGATAGACCTAATCGGCTAAGGTTTGTTTCACCCATTTCAAGTCATGTGACCATACTCTTCGGAAGTTTCAGTATTATGCTATATTTTGCACTCATGGCACTACTCTGCATGGTGCGAAATATTTTAGAGAAATCAAAAGATGTTTTACCAAGGGATTGATCACATGACTTTAAATGGGTGTAAACATTTTGTCTATTGCTGTAAAATGGAAATAATTGACAGGGCCGTCGAGAGATGGGCCGGGCCCCAGGGCTAGGGTAGGAAGGGGGTCCCCGGCGCCGAAGGCGCCGGAAAATTTTTCGGACCACGCCCTTCTATCCTTGTGCCACACCCTCCTGTACACTGTTAAAACGCTGCTTTTAGATTTTATTTAGAATCTCAGTGGGCTAACGGGCCTGAAATCGTTCCCGAAAGAAAACTACAACAAAGAAATGATACATCCCTTATTTCTTGCGGGCCCCCAAAGGCCCCGGCCCCCTGGTAACTACCCTGGCTACCCCCCCTCTCGACGGTCCTAATAATTGAAGCTCGTTCACGATTTTAGGATGTTTTTAAAGGTTTCTAAAAGTGCATTTCGCGAGAACATCCCTTGTAAAATTTAAACAGAGTGAAGCTAAGAAAAATTCTAAAATAATTGAATATGTTGGCTATTCAAACAGATATTGCAAAATATCATTAATTATGCATTTAAGGAGCAGTCACCTTTCAAACGGAGTGCGTTTCTTGACTGAGCACACATTGAGCATACATTGGCATCAAATCTTGATTCAAAATGCGGCCAATTCCGTTGCATAAAAACAACAACAATCACTCCATGAGGCTTCAGGCCTCAGTAGCATTTCGTTAGTTCGGAGTCATTTGACGAAATTTTGTAAAGATTCCAAAAGGCAAAATACTACAAGTTTTCTTACAAAATGCAAAATGCTACACGAATCTTTCCTTGAGCAAATGTGAGCTTGAAGTAGACTTATGACGATGAGTCTCTTGTTTCCCTGTGCTTTTTGACTTCAAGATGGCGCTTCAGTCAACAGGTACCGCAGGGATACAAGGGACTCATCGTCATAAGTCTAAGCTTGAAGATTGATACTGAATTCCAATCGCGTTTGCGACAACTAAACGTTAAAATAAAGATCTAAGGTCTCTAATTGAAATTAGACTTTCAGCGATAAAAGCAGGAATTTTTGAAATCGCCCAATTAGATAAGTTACTAAAATCATTCAAAGTGTGCAACTTCTTCATACCGGGTGAATGAAAAAAACAAGGCCATTGCTTCCTGAATATCAAGACGATGATATTGGTAAATACGTTATTGATTGGTAGACTCATTACATAAGTCTCAGCATCGCTCATTGAATTGGATGCTTATCGCTCATACTGATATGAGAGAAAATAAAAAATGAGATTGAAAACATTAAACGAATACAAGGAATCACTTCGTAAGTCTAATTGATTGGTAGGTATATTAATGACATCGGCCAGTCCGTTCTGAAATTATGAGGGATTTTCGGTCCCTTCAAGGAACCTTCAAAACGGGCTTAATGTTACAACCGAAGTTTCCTATCATTCCCATATGCTTCAACGGGTATCACTTGCTTCCAACAACGGGATGGCACATTAGACTGACAACGTAAGTCTCGATTTTCCGCATTGAATTGAATGATGGTTATATGGCTTTACACTAAAACTCATGAAAGTACAATCTCGTCCCCAGAGTGAGTTTGTTGCTCTACCACTGTTCATTCGGTTTCGTGACCAGCGTATGACCTCAGAACACCCTGGGAACGAGGTTGATGAAAGTATAGATTCAAACAGAGACAACTTAGGCCAAATGCACTCATTTAGGGCGCATCCAATCAAAGCTGAATGTTTTAAATATGGTCAGACAACGTGCCTATTCTTATCGTTTGATTGGCTGATTAGATAAATGCTCGATTTTTCGAAGTGAAGTGATGTTCGAAAAGACGTTCTTCAATTTCTCGTTCGATTTTCGAAAGATAGAAGACATTGCATTTTTCTTCAGATTTTTCGTAAGATTCTTTGTATGTATGAGTGCAAATATAAAATCAGATTAAAAACAATGAACGAATACATGGGCTCAAATCGGCCGTCTTGTACACAACCAGCCCATCATCGCAGTTGCACGACGCAGTTATTCTGATACTGTCACTAATTTCAGGCATGTTGTAAAAACCGGACCCTAGGACCCCTGAGACCCCTAGGATTTTTAAGTACTAAAAATGAAAAGGACCCTTAACACTAGAGGGACATCACCACAGACAAACAATAGATCAATGTAATCAAGCTGTCAAAAAAGAGGCTGCGTCTTGTATGAGCTTCCCATCTTTCATCCTACGAACTTTCGTCCGTTCAAACCAACGTCAGGATGCCTTTATTCATGCAGAAAGTCTTTAAAATAACGCAATAGGAGATCGTCAAAATAGTACTTCTTCATGGTATAAACTCTCTGCATCATTTCTGGTATTGGTTTGAAAGAGTGGAAGTTCATTGGATGGAAGAAGGGAAATCAATGATACACAACTTCCTCATTATGACACTCTGGTGTTAAGGGTCCTTTCATTTATAGTACTTAAAGGTCCTAGGGGTCTCAAGGGTCCTAGGGTCTTAGGGTCCGGTTTTACAACATGCCCTAATTTCAGTATATATAAGGGTACTTTACAAAGAGAACAAAACACGAATTGAAACGTTTTACATAAGATGACAATTAGCAAAAATAATCATAACATAACATTAATATCCATTGTCAAGTAAATAGTTTGACCTGTCAACTGTTTTGTAATTCTATTTATCCTAGCAATAATATACATCGTCTATATACAATTCGGACTACTGCTAATTAATCATTGGTTACAAATTAACAGAGTCGATCGAACAAAGAGTGAAATTAATCATCGATGACAAGTTAGGCCCAATGTCGTCGTCGCCATTTTGTAAACGCGATAAATAGCTAGCCTCGGTTTGGAGGCTCGATTGTGACGTCGGAAATTACTATGAGAGTTCTTTAAGAAAACAGCCTCGTTCAGGTCGAAGGCAAAATTCACATATTGAAATACGCAATTTCGCAGAGAAAAGACAGAGAAGGTTGGAAAAAAGTACGACACACCATTCACAACATTGGGATCTTTCATTTTATGAACAATTATTCCAACCCCGGACTTGCCCTTTAAACATCGTTTTCTCGCTGCGTCGAATAGAGCTTCGAGCTATATTAAAAAGGGCAGAATCTGCTGTGTCTAAAAATCTGACTTAAACATCGTTTTTTGCCGTGTCAGATTGAAATTAAAATGGTTAAAATGGCCACTTTTCAAAATGCACAAGCGCAGTGGCTGATCACACGTAAAAACTGCAGAACATTTCCTAGAATTGATTAACTAAACGCGGCAGAAATACGATGTTTAAATCAAGTCGTTTTTCTGCCGTTTGATAAAACAGAGCTGGTGAACTCCTGCCGTTACCTATCTAAAACTGCAGGTGATTTAAACATCGTTTTTATGTCGAATCAGAGTGTCCCAAAAAAATTGTGCCCCGTTTGTCTGTAGATTGTGACAAAACGGCAAAAGATCTCGCCAAACTTTTACATGATGGTGCTTTTCAGATGTTCAATTAAAGTTTGCCACCATCCCCGTAAAAATCCGTTGAAAAATGATGGAGCTACGACCTCCAGAAGACCAAATTTGCTTGACGACTGAAACCAGCAGTCGGCCATTTTGTCTTACTATTTTGCAGTGATAAGTATCTTCCCGTGAGGTAAGAAATAATTTCTGTGAGGTCAGAAGTTGTGGAACTCTCCGAGGATTATCGGAATTTTCACGAGAGCTATGAAATGGGAGGCTGCTGTTTCATTTTCATTCCATAAAGCTATTTATCGCTGCAAAATAGTAAGACAAAATGACCGACCGCTGGTTTTAGTCATCGGACAAATTTGGTCTCCGGAAGGTCATAGCTCCACCATTTCTCAACGGATTTTTATGGGGATTGTTGCAAACTTTAATTGAACATCTGAAGAGCACCATCATGCAAAAGTTTGGCGAGAATCTTTTGCCGTTTGGTCGCAATCTTCAGACAACCGGGCCAACATTTCTTTAGGACTCCCTGTATTAAATTCAACACGGCAAAAAAACAATGTTCANGGTAGCATGTGTTTGACAAATAGGGCCATTTGGCAGCCATTTCGAAAGACCCTCAAACCGACTGGACCCCCTTGTTAGGTCATGAAAGGAGTACCCCCCCCCCCCCGGGGCCATTGCTCCCTGAATATCAAGGCAATGATATTGGTAAATACGTCATTGATTGGTAGACTCATTACATAAGTCTCAGCATCGCTCATTGAATTGGATGGTCACTCATACTGATATAAGAGAAAATTAAAAATTAGATTGAAAACATTGAACGAATACAAGGAATCACGTTGTAAGTCTAATTGATTGGTAGTTGTGTTCAAATGGACTTTAAAATTTACCTGAATGACATCGGCCAGTCCGTTCTGAAGTTATGAGGGATTCTCTGTCCCTTCAAGATACCTTCAAAACGGGCTTAATGTTACAACCAAAGTTTCCTATTATTCCCATAATAATGTTGCTATGCTCCGACG
This sequence comes from Aurelia aurita complex sp. Pacific, assembly GCA_004194395.1. NCBI lineage: Eukaryota > Metazoa > Cnidaria > Scyphozoa > Semaeostomeae > Ulmaridae > Aurelia > Aurelia aurita complex sp. Pacific. Next base: position 169,945 of record REGL01000346.1, on the reverse strand, counting down.
GATATCACTTGCTCCTAACAACGGGATGGCACATTAGACTCACAACATAAGTCTCGATTTTCCGCATTGAATTGAATGATGGTTATGGCTTTACACGAAAACTCATGAAAGTACAGATTCAAAGAGACAACTTAGGACAAATACACTCACTTAGGGCGCATCCAATCAAAGCTGAATGTTTCAAATATGGTCAGACAACGTGCCTATTCTTAGCGTTTGATTGGCTGATTAGATAAATGTTCGATTTTTCGAAGTGAAGTGATGTTCGAAGAGACGTTCTTCAATTTCTCGTTCGATGCTCGAAAGATAGAAGACATTCCATTTTTCTTCAGATTTTTCGTAGGATTTTAGGCTGTGTTTGGTAAGTAGTCTTTGTATGAGTGGAAAGGAAATATAAAATCAGATTAAAAACATTGAACGAAAAAATGGGCTCAAATCGGTCGTCTAGTACACAACCAGCACATCATCGCAGTTGCACGAACCACAGGGGGCGGAGAATGGTTCAGTATTTTTAAAATGGAACTGTTCAGTTTTAAAATTAGTAAAAACAAACCTTTCTTGCCAGTTAAATGTGTCTGATTTCTCTGTGAATCTGATCCACTGCTATTTACTTTAGTTAGGCCAATATGCGAACGACTGTTTAGTGTTGTTGCTGTTGTCTCAGAAATACTCAGCGTGAAGAGAAAAACTGTTTTTCTCTTCACGCTGAGTATTTCTGAGACAGCCGCAACAACACTAAACATTTGTTTTGGCCCATAGAAATGTTTTGGCCTATCTAAAGTAAATAGCAGTGGATCAGATTCACAGAGAAATCAGACACATTTAACTGGCAAGAAAGGTTTGTTTTTACTAATTCTAAAACTGAACAGTTCCATTTTGAAAATACTGAACCATTCTCCGCCACCTGTGCACGAACAAGTGACGCAGTTATTCTGATACTGTCACTAATTTCAATATATAAGGGTACTTTACAAAGAGAATAAAACACGAATTGAAACGTTTTACATAAGATGACAATTAGCAAAAATAATCATAACATAACATTAATATCCAATTGTCAAGTAAATAGTTTTGACATGTCAACTGTTTTGTAATTTTATTTATCCTAGCAATAATATACATCGTCTATATACAATTCGGACTACTGCTAATTAATTATTGGTTACAAATTAACAGAGACAACAGACCAAGCAGCGAAATTAATCATCGATGACAAATGTTGCCCTTTTGTCTTTAGGCATAGTTTAAAGGACAAGTCCGGGGATTCTACAATTAATGTAAAAAAGCAACCTTACCAACTGACAAACATCACTTGTGACTTCTTTCGAGGTTTTGAGATGTTTTTCTGTTGTAAATTCGTACGACATTTTTCGTAAGTTAGGCCCAATGTCGTCGCCATTTTGTAAACGCGATAAAATAGCTAGCCTCGGTTTGGAGGCTCGATTGTGACGTCGGAAATTACTATGAGAGTTCTATAAGAAAACAGTCTCGTTCAGGTCGAAGGCAAAATTCACATATTGAAATACGCAATTTCGCAGAGAAAAGACAGAGAAGGTTGGAAAAAAGTACGACACACCATTCACAACATTGGGATCTTTCATTTTATGAACAATTATTCCAACCCCGGACTTGCCCTTTAAACATCGTTTTCTCGCTGCGTCGAATAGAGCTTCGAGCTGTATCAAAAACGGCAGAATCTGCCGTGTCTAAAAATCTGACTTAAACATCGTTCTTTGCCGTGTCAGATTGAAATTAAAATGGTTAAAATGTCCACCTTCCACAATGCACAAGAGCAGTGGCTGATCACACGTAGAAACGGCGGACCATGTCCTGGAATTGATTAACTAAACGCGGCAGAAATACGATGTTTAAATCAAGTCGTTTTTCTGCCGTTTGATAAAACAGAGCTGGTGAAATCCTGCCGTTATCTATCTAAAAAGGCAGGTGATTTAAACATCGTTTTTATGTCGAATTTATATTTAGAAGTTTTTAGCAGTATCTATTAAATTCGACACGGCAAAAAACAATGTTTAACCTGGGCCTTAGCTCCTTTAACTTTGATGCTCAATTCTGTGAGTGATTCTCTAGCAGCACGGTTTATGTTCGTCACAAAAGCCATATTTTCAAAAAAGAGATGAAGCAGGAAAAATAGCAAGAAATATTCTTTATGTGGTTGGTCTTTCAGCTACAAACAAGTTTCAGCCATTTCTGTTGGCCACTTAGTTTATTGAACAAAGATCAGTTTTACCAAACCAGTGCTGTTTCCTCGATAGGTCTATGTGCTGAAAGCAGACCCAGAGTGCCAAAGTTAGGAGATCTGTTCAGGGCGGACTGGCTACATTCTGGAAGCCAAGGAATTTCCTCGTACAGTAAATCCCCGCATATAAGAACCTACTCCTTTGAAAACTAGGCTGAAATAGGCTCTTCTTTCAAAGGTACTAAGACAAATTTCAAGGCATAAAGGTTCTTATTTGAAGAGTGCCTTTCGTAGGCCATTTTAGAACCTTCACCAACGATTTTCAGCCCTATTATTTGTTTTGGCAAGGTTATAATGTACCTAATAACCAATGCTAAGCTTTCAAACAGCAGGGGAGGAGATTCAAACTTTAAAAGCCCACTGGGACAAAAATGAACTTAATAATGAAAATCCAAAGTCAACTTTGCTACCCCTACACTAAGAACATATTTTCAATCAAACTGAAACAGGTTCTTAATTACAAAGCGCATAAGTTAGGGAAAACAGCCTATAGGTTCTTATTTGTATAGGTTCTTATATGCGGGGATTTACTGTACTATAAGATAGTGATTGTCATAAAAAAGTGTAGTCGACCTCTGGGTCGATTGTAAACATGCAAAGGGAATGCTACCGTCAATAGGTGTATCTTGCAATTTTTGGGCCAACTTATTCATTACATTAAAAATGGGCTTCGGACCACATTCCTCACTGAGGTTATTCCCCTGTTTTAATGGGAGATACATTCAGCAGATTCACACAGCGTACCAATGAGCATCGAGCCAACTAAATCATAAAAATATTCCATTGAAAGCTATTTGTAGTTTCTATGAACAAAATAGATGAAAATTCCCACCAAAAATTCAAATTTCATTGCTTAACTGGCCTTTACATAGAACTGCCCATGTTGTAACTGGGTTTCGGTGGTGTGGACCGGATATTGAAAACTCTGGGAATGATGATTCGATGACCAATGTCCAAACGAAGGCTGTGCAGCTTGTGGCCTCGCTTCTATGCATGGCGGGAAAGAGGCTACTGGAGGCGCGTTGTTATTCATTTGCGGAGCAGCTAAGTATTGACAAGGAGGGTAGGACTGTGGTAGGNAGTTAGGGAAAACAGCCTATAGGTTCTTATTTGTATAGGTTCTTATATGCGGGGATTTACTGTACTATAAGATAGTGATTGTCATAAAAAAGTGTAGTCGACCTCTGGGTCGATTGTAAACATGCAAAGGGAATGCTACCGTCAATAGGCGTATCTAGCAATTTTTGGGCCAACTTATTCATTACATTAAAAATGGGCTTCGGACCACATTCCTCACTGAGGTTATTCCCCTGCTTTAATGGGAGATACATTCAGCAGATTCACACAGCGTACCAATGAGCATCGAGCCAACTAAATCATAAAAAATATTCCATTGAAAGCTATTTGTAGTTTCTGTGAACAAAATAGATGAAAATTCCCACCAAAAATTCTAATTTCATTGCTTAACTTGCCTTTACATAGAACTGCCCATGTTGTATCTGGGTTTCGGTGGTGTGTACCGGATATTGAAAATTCTGGGAATGATGACTCGATGACCAATGTCCAAACGAAGGCTGTGCAGCTTGTGGCCTCGCTTCTATGCATGGCGGGAAAGAGGCTACTGGAGGCGCGTTGTTATTCATTTGCGGAGCAGCTAAGTATTGACAAGGAGGGTAGGACTGTGGTAGATGAGGGGTTACAGGCAGGGAGGTATCTGTGTAGAAGCTGGAATGCATTGAAGGGTAATGGTAATCGGAATGGTAAGCGGCTGATTCGTAGTGATTTGGTGGATGAGCATGATGCGGCTCGTGGTGGACCATCTCAGGACTTGAACTTTTTCGTTTTCTTGATTTGAAAACTGTAACAACTGGGGATTTTCCAACTTGACTTGATGCGTCGATCATTGGTTGGACAATGCGACGGCGAGCATTGATAAACCTGGGAAAGAGACAGGGAAGTCAGTTCATCTCAGAAGTAATTAAGCACAAAACGCAGATTCCAAATGCTACAATGAATGGATCTTTTGTTTTGTAGCTTTAAAGCAATATAGTAATTTTTTCCGTACACTACACAATTGCGCTAAAGATTGCTCCCAGATCTTTACTACGCACAAGTCGCTTAATTAAATGCATAATTTTGCAAGAAAACGACAAACAATGATGGAAAAAAGAACGATACACCATTATTAATAGCTTAATCTTTCCTTTTATCATCAATTCTCCCAACCCCGGACTTGTAGTTTAAATTAAAACATTAGGTGGAAATTGCAGTCTCACGATAAATCGGAGGGCAAGCACAACGACAAATAGAATCATATTTGGTATACTAGGTATCATTTCAGCATATCAACTAATCCACTTTTTTAAAGGATTAATTGATATGCTGAAATGATACCTAGTATACAAAATGTTATTCTATTGTCGTCATGCTTGCCCTCCGTCCGACTTGTAGATTAATTATAAGTCATAACCTCGATGGCACATAAACGAGGGCACAAACAATTGACATGGTCAGGTTATAAATAAAAATTGGAGGAGCCTCGGCGAACTCCGATTAGAGTTCTTCGAGCCTCCTCGTAGCATCGAGATCACTGTGCTCTGCACAGTTTATTACTTTCTGATATGAGATTGCTTCCGACCACATGATCCAACCCGCTATTTAAAGAAATAAATAACAATGGTCCTACGAAGGTATATAAGCGCCGACGCCCACGTTCCCCCTTCTCGTGGTAATAGCTTGATAAAATAAGATCGGTGCAATCCAGTATTTTATGAATGCAGTGGAGCCTCCATATAACGGACACCTGTTGGACCAATAACAAAGTGCGTTGTAGAGAGATGTCTGCTGTATGGAGAAGTCATCTTTTTTCATACTGTATTTTGGGACAAAAAGATTTGTCCGTTGTTCAGAGGTGTCCGTTGTATGAAGGTGTCCGCTAATGGAGGTTCCATTGTAGTAGCTGAAGTATCTTACCAGTTATTCACTTGCAGAATAGTCAAGCCAGTGTCATTTGCTAGGAGCCTTTTTTGTTCTTCTGAAGGATATGGATGCTAAAATACAAAATGAAAATCGCGTCAATAATGGAATCATCGATCAATCAATTAACGCTTTGCTTGGGTCAGCATAGGGCTCAAACCTTTAAAGTCTTTAAAAAGGTCGGTGTAAAACTCTATTGCAGTTTTCATTGAACTGGATGGCTTGAAAGGAACTTATGGTCCTTTGCTGTAAATCTGCCATGGAAATTTTTTGATATCTTGATTTTTTCAAGATGGCGGCAATTTAATTAGTTTTGAAAAAACTCATGGAAAATTTTGAAAAAATTTAAATCATCGCAAATCCTAAAATAATGAAGGAAACTTTATATAACCTTCAAGAAAAACAGTTTATGAAGGTCTCCAATATGGTGGCAAGCAGAAATCAGTAGCCTTTCTAGTTTAGGATATATAAATTTGATGACGTGATAGGCTTAACTTCAATAAATGCCGCCATATTGAAACTAATCAAGATATCAATAAATTGCCATGGCAGATTTGCAGCAAAAAACCATAAGTTCCTTCCAAGACATTTATTTCAAAGAAAACTGCAAAAGAATTTTACACCGACCTGTTTAAAGATTGGAGCCCAATGTTGCTTGGGTCATAGGAGAATTGTTCTACCGACCGGGCAAGTAAAGACAAAACAATCCCGTTTTGAAAGGTGAATGTTCCCTGGATATCAGGCAGGACAATAATATTAGCAAGTAGTTTGTTTGATAACAGACATGTTAAAATAAATCTTGAAATTTACCTCACTGAAATCGGCAACTATGTTCTGAAAATATGAGGGATTTTCGCAAGAAAGCCCCTTCATGAATTCTTCAAAAAGAGTTCTAAACTTACGACAAATTTTCTGCCTTACAGTGATGACTTTTAATGACTTTTGCATGCTTTAGCAAGGGTTGCCACATGTGCTAAAACTTGTTAAAGATATTGCTGTAGGGCAGAACTATTAGGAAAAATTGGTCATGACTTTAGGCCTACTTTGAAGGTTTCTCGAAGGGGCTCTTTGGAGAAAATAGCTCATAATTCCAGAACGGAGTGGTCGATTTCAGTTAGGTAAATTCTAAGGTGGAGTTGGACATGTCCACCATTGAGTGATAGACCATATTTGCCACCATTATCGTTTTGATATCTAGGAAGCAATGAACTTTTAAATGGGCATTTTTTCTTTTGACTCACATGATATGAGATCTGAATGAGAACTGGGAAGAGATGGAAATGAGCACGCTGCATAGGTTTGAATTAAGACAATCAGACAATCGCTCAAAGGGCAATTTCCCAGGGGGGGGGGTACTCAGGTATATTTAGGATAGGGGTGCTCAGGATTGGGTATAACGCATCAACCCAAAAAATAATTTCTAGCATGAAAATAGACCCAAAAAAGTAATTTTTCCGACCTTACATACCCAAAAGTTATTAAGTCAGTATCTCAAATCTGCATAAAAGTGCCCTAACTGATTAGATTTCTCATAATGTGTTTCGATATTTATGTTTTTTTTATTTTATTACTGTTATTTGACTCTAATTTTGTTTGTAAATTATATTTTGCCCAATTTTTTTACTTTTTCTCATACTTGAGACCCAAAAATGTAAGCCAGAATTTCTTGAACCCAAAAAAATAAGTGTACAAATCATTGACCCAAAAAAATAATCCTTGCCTAAATTTTAGACCCAAAAAAGTAACCTGAGCATTCCTATCCTAAATATACCAGAGTACCCCCCTGGGGGCAATTTTCACTGAGACAGTTTAGGGGACTAAGGTACAAAAACGATCGAGCATAAAGGGGAAAAAGGAAGACAACTCTTATTCACACAGGGGACAAAGAAAACAAATTTGTTTAACATTAATGAAATCCTTGTTTCCCTGTGATCTATCACCAAGACAATCAAAATTTAGGATTTTGCTAATCTTTTGTAACCAGGCCGTTGTCAAGAAGAAACAGAAATTCTACTCCATTGAATGGGCAGCCTCTTTTAAATGTGGTTGCCAAGCATTGATCATCATGACTTAGCATGATTATGGCTCGCTTAATTTCGTGCAAACGAGGCTTTATGGGCGGGACTAATAAAAGGTCTTTGAATAAAAAACAAAGAAAGGAAATCTGGAGAATAAAGCTAGAAAATATAATTGAAAGGCCTAAATAACAAGGTCGAATCAACCTTGATCAATCTGGTTTGACTTTCAGAGGATTTTGGCCTAAGCCAACCAAAAACAATGAGCTTTTCATTACTTTTCACAATGCAGTGGATTTTAATTCTTTGGTTTCGGAGTTTTTCTCCTTTAGCAGAACACCTTGCTTCATGGTTTCCTCAATTATTAATGTTTATCGATCAAGTTTAACGTGTGACCAATAACATGATTCTGGACCAAGCAGACTAAAGATCAAGCCATAGTGTTTATTTTAAAGAATTTGAAGTCGAATGATCTATTGACAGTTGCAAACAAAGCATATCCAAAAATAGATTGACGTAAAATCAGAAGTCTTGTTTGGAGGGATCTCGCTAGACTGATTACATGTCTTCTTGGTCTTGGTGTTGCTCCTCTGACTTTTGCTGCTGGTCTCGTTTTGGTGAGTGACAACTCGGACTCATCGTAATCAGTTCAGGAACTCACATACACTCATTTTTTTTATAAGAAACCGCTTATGAGAAACGGTAGGCTCAAATTTTCGAAAGCTAAGAAACAACCCTACCTGAATTGAAAAAGCTAAGAAACTTTTATAATTTACAATATCAATTTTCCTATCGCACTCAAATATGTTTTGACAGCGTACAGTTATAGCAACTGTTTGGACATTATTTTGATTGCAAATGATACTAATTACTTGTTTGGAGATCTTACTTAGTAATTTGGGAGCCCTTTAGACAAAACAAAATTAACTCTATACTTCCGGCATTAAAAATATAAGAAACACATAAGAAACTTTTGGTAGCAAAATTGTTGAAAAATTTAAGAAACTGCCTACCAGCACCGGACCTTAGTTTCTTATAAAAAAAATGAGTGTACATGATGTGACAATAGACGATTGCGCTAAAGACGGCGGCGAGGAATTTTTTACCAAGATGCATTGCGCTCTAATTAAGATTCTTTAACGATTCTATAGGAATTCGATTAAAGAACGCAGTGCATCTTGGTGGTCTATTATCGTAACACTAGGGAATCTCGCCTCCAGCGATATGACAAATTAAATTAACCTTAGAAATTTATTGTATTGCACAGCAAGGCAACAACAACAACTGCCTCTCATTTTGTCATGCTGCTTGAGGACTATCACGACAGTGTTACCGCCAAATACCGCAACTTCACCTTCACCTTCACTTCACCATCAAAGTTTCCTTGTCGCTACTAGCAAGTATGATATTGGGAGATGCATTCTAAGCCAAAGTAAAGGATATTTCTTCAACACTTTCCTTGTGCTCCGATGTCACAAAACTATCAAAGTTTCAGATCAGGAGATTCATTTCAAGCCAAAGTAAAGGGCGTGTCCCCAAACATTTTCCTGGTCCTCAAATAATTTTCCCTGGCCACGCCGCTGATATTGACAAAGCAAGTGAGACTGGTGAGACTTACCTAATAATTTTGACATCATGTAAAGCCTTGGTGGAAATTGTACAAGATGGTATCAGCGGGGTAGGGAATTAAACCTTTTGTGATAAGCGCTTCATTTACTGGCCTTTACATGAAAAACAGTTTCAAACAGCCAAAATCGTCACAAACACTGATTCACTGATAGTGATCCGTGCTTATCCAAGAGATGCTTATCTATGAAGGTGGCGTGATAAGATCTCCGATAAGATGGAAGCCAAAAATATATTCAACTGGTCACTGGTTTTTGCAATCAAACTTGGCTTAAAAGGATGAAATATGTCAATTACGGGTTTATCTGAAAAAGAGTCCAAAAATGAATAATTGGTAACAGTAATCTTTTATGGAGAGTTGTAACAGACGACTGAAAAAGATCTTATCTGATTTTATAAAAAGATATAAATTAGTCTGTTCAATGTTATGGATTTTATTGATTAGAGATACAGTTAGGGTGCGGTGCAGCAAAGTCCCACCTTAAAGAAACCATATTTGACATCGCACAAGTCTACTATTCTCTCCTATCTTTTTCGGATAAAATTCAGGGTCTGACTTTCTTGCAGTGGCTGGCTTCATTGCAGTTTAGCGGGCTGCATTCGAATGTCGTGTTGTTGTATGTCGTACGGCGAGGATTAACTTTACTTTCAGAATAACGTTTGTAGGGTAATTTATGCAATTTAGGGTTGGCTAGGGTAAGAGCCTCGTTTAGTTCAGTATCTGCATATGGAATATGACATTCAATGCAACCTGCTAAACTGCACTTGTCCACTTAAAGGAGGATTTTACTACATCGCGCTTTTGGAATTGTTGGCTTCTTTGAAAGGATTTTGCACGGGGTTTGACATCGTGTAATAGTAATACTGAACAGACAACCAGTACCAAAATTGCCCTACACTGATAAACTGCATGCATCCCGGAATATCAGATAACAGCAAAGCATCTCATCTAGAACCTGGGAAATCCCCCTTTTGGAAACTTCCTTTCTTTTCAACGGGCTTGGAACACAGGTTACCTTTTTTTAGCTTGATCCTAAACATTCTCAAACCAAAACAACTCACTGTAGGTTACTGTTAGATTTATTGCAAGAGTCCAAAATTAGCACTTCAAAATGAATCCAATCTCAAAACATTAAAACGACAATTCAGTTTAACTGGGTATATCAGGCATCGAGGAGAAGCATGAAGAGGAGCTGCTTTGACTAAAATGACCAAATTAGCCGTGATTTCGTTTCTCCTAGACTGATTACATGGTCGTAGTTACTGCTACTGATAGACTGATGGACGCTCAAACTAGCAAGCAATTAAATTCAACTAAAATGTTAAAAGAAGTTGATGTTGTTGCGATAACTGGGACTGTGTAGTAAGTCAACGTTTCTGCGCCTGGAATCGTATGACAACATCAACACATCAATTCAATTCAATTCAATTCAATTCAATAAGTATGAATTAAGACGTCTGGAAATAAAACCTATGAATGAACAAACCTCTTTGATATTGATAATGTAAACTCAAGCGAGCGAGGCCTCATTGATATTTCAACAAAGATAAGATATTTCAAGCGATATCAAACCAAAATTTTCTTCAATTTACCACAATTTTTTGCAATCAATTAGAATTAAACGATAACCGATGATTATTGAAGATTTATCGAATAAAAAATGTCATGAAAATGAATCAACCAATACTGTTATCTTTTATGAATAATTGTAACAGACGATTCGAGGTGAAGTTATCTGATTTCATGAAGATACGAAGAAATTTATAAAATACATTTTTCCTTGATGGTGATTAGTGTTTGATGAAGGAAAATGAAGGCAGAAATGAGTCTATGGATGCTACCAAGTTAAAGGGGCACCATTGCCAAACAGTTGTAAACAAATGCACGTGTCCATTGTTCTCCAGTGTTTTCTGCAGTTTTCACTTGAGCGTCATGGCAAGGGGTCACGGACTCGATTAGCACTTAGCTACTTCTACGATCCCAGCGCTTGACTTGGCGCTAAAAACCGCCACTTCACCTTCACCAGCTTGTTTGATGGCTTCACCCCAAGCTTCCAAAACATGCTCGTTAAAAATCCACTTATATCCAAGCAATTGTAGAAGATATGAATATTTGGTTTTTCCTCTGTGAAGTAAAAAGATCTATCTTCCAAACGACGCTTTCATTTTCGAAAAAGCAGGTGAACGTCCGTGTGATACTGCCTATCAAAAAATTGCAAAATCACCGTTTGGACCGAAATTTGGAGACGGAGCCCTTTAAACGTAAATCTAACGGAGGTAAAAGCAGCTTAGCTGGTAGACTGGGTCAACCTAATATAGCCTTAGACTTACTGCACTTGTCCTAATATTTTCACTCCATTTCGATATATCTGTATCATTTTGACGGCGATTAAAAATCAAATTGATAAAGATTTTCATTGAATATTTAACAACATTGGGTCTGTGTGCATTTATTGAAAATAAGAAAATGGCACGGAACAGAAACTGCCTTTCTGTACGTAGCACAGCAATGCTTCTCCTGGGGTTTTCTTATCTGGGACAGTAAAATTTTGCAGTTATAATAAGCAAAGATTTGTCAATAGTTTCAATGACTGACTCTGCAGATCCTTGAGAAAAGGAAGCATCTTATATGAGAAAACATCCACAAGAAGCTCTAATGTCTTTTAAGTTTCTAATAAAAATATAAACAGACATCTTTTTACGTCAGCTCTGTTGTGTAAGAGTTAGCATAGGTTCCAAATCTTTAAAAAGGCTGGTGTAAAATTGAGTGACTTATTTCTTTGAACTGAATGACTTCAAAGAAACTTTAGCTATTTCTCTATAATTCTACCTTTGGCTTTTCTGAAATCTTTAATATTATCAGAGTTAGAATGCTTTCCTTCGTTTCAAGAATTCAACAAAAATTCAAAAAAACTTAAAACCATCGTAATTTCTAAACCGTTTGACGCAACATGAAGTAATTTGGAAGAAAACCATAGTTTATGAATGCCTACAATATGGTATCAAGCAAAAGTCTATCACTCATCTGGTTTATGATTTAGAAATTTGATGACGTCACATCCTCAAATGAGCTGAAATTTAAAATCAGCTGTAATTTTGAAAATATTCAAAATTTCTGGAAAGTCCAACCGTAGAATTATAGATAAGTATCTAAAGTTTCTTTCAAGCCATTCAGTCAGAAGAAATAGGTCATTGAATTTTACACCCACCTTTTTACGCCAAGTTAAAGATTTGGAACCTATGCTGTAAGAGTTGTGCACTAGCATCATGCTTGGTCGTCTGACAGTTTGACAGACGAATTATGATAGTTGGGTGATTGATTTAACGCCAGGATGAGAATCACACAACATCATAAACAAGCAAACCGTCTCTCTACTCATCTGGGAACGGACTAAGTTTGGCTTTAGTTTTGTTTATGTATCAATGTGTTTAGAAATCTGATTGTTTGCTGTTTGTGTATGTATCAATATATTTAGATATCTGATTGTTTGACTATGGCTTGACAGATGGATTGATGGATTGTGACAGTTTTCTTTATCTATGATTGAGTTAACGTCAGGAAGAGAATTGACAGCAAATCACAAATTATCGATCACGCATGATTTTAAGCCATTTCACCATTTAACGTATCAAGAATCAAACATTTCTGATTAATCAACTTCTCCGGATGTTCTTCACAATACAGGTTATTAACAAACAAAAAGGGGGCAATGTGTTCGACAAAAAGCTTGTCAACAAATGAACTAGAACTTTTGAAATCTTGATTCTAAGCATGCTCTAAGTATGATTGAATGTCCGGCTTGAAATTTTGTGTAAGACCAGATTCATCTACCATCTTTTAAGTTAAACAGCAACGAATGGGAATTTATGCTTTCATCCTATTACGCCACGTGGATTATAAAATTAATCTCCATCATCAGTCGTTATAGCGAAAACACAAATAGATATAGCTGAAATCAAGGTTGCATTGCGACATCTTTCTTCCGTTATTCTTCTTTAGGGAGTTGTGGAGTTGCCGTTTTTAATGATGGGGACAGGGGTGGAAGAATTTTGGGCAAAACTGGGAAAATTCCTTACCTAATTTGTTACGCACAATGATATTTGATATGCACATTTCAACAAATCGCTATGTTCAAAATGAGTCCACTTTAAAAAGGGCAGCGATGTTACAACGAAGAATCGCTCCTAAATATCATCGAGCCCTTATGGTTTCTATCCCTTGGTTCTCTATTCCCCTTTTCCTAGTGTTGCAGTTGGAGTTAAAACATTGACCAGCCTTTTTCAGAGGCCTAATGATTATTGCGATCGCTTCCAAGGCACTCAAACACCATTTCCTAACCATGAGCCTTTGTGGCACCAAAGTGAACTTTCATGTTATCTGAAAGAGGTTTCTTTCCTAGGTTGTCCTAGACTGATTACATCTTCGTAGTTATTGCTATTGATAGACTGATGGACGCTATAACTACGACTCGTGGCCATACGCTTCCAGAAACGGACATGGCCTAAATCAGACGCAATTTTTTTCTCAAAACGACCGACCCTGAAACGCCGCAAAAGCGGTTTTTCTGAAGTGCTACACTGCAAAACAAGCTATCAGCCTCACTGGAGCGACAACAACAACAATTCACTTCAATGAGATGAGATAAGCGTAAGTTGAGAGTCCTTGCGTAGTGAGACTAAGGTTGTCATTGTCTTGCTTTTCATTCGGCCCACAAAGGATCATAATGGGTCTTTAAATGTTGACATAGATATCTAAACTTGGAGTTTAACTTCAAGTCAGACTTTTGTCGATATAACGAAGCAAACATCTTCGACATCAATCAATCAAATCAGATTCTACAATCGTTTAAAATAGGCAACTTTCTTACTCTAAACATGAAATATTTGAACATTAGATATCTGATGACTTTCGTAATTGTCATAAATGTTTTTATTTCAATCTAAGATAAGTTCAAATTTTGTGAAAGACGTTGTTAAAGTAAGTCATCTTCAACTTTATCTAGGCGGAGATAATTTTAGTTGGCCAATCTTTAAAGACTTGTTTAGAAACGAAATTCAAACCAAACGCACAAAGTTGATTTTTTGCTTTGATTTGAAAGCTCTTCTTGTGAAAATCTGCATTCATTAAAGGTCGGAGATTGCTCGTCATGATTTTAATTATGACTATTTCAAAATTTGTTTTTTAATAAAATTCTAAATAAATTAGTAAAGAATAAAGAGTTGAAGCAATCGACAGTTTGACAAATGTTGTGGCTGTAGAAATTGCTTGACAGTTGGAAGTTACGGCTGTGTTCTGGGAGAATCTGATGTTGTTAATGTGGAGAAAAATTTCAAAATCAATTTTCTGAATAGTTGACCAACCTTTATCTTTTTAAAAAGAACTGAAATTTTATGGCAAGATTGAAATTAATCATACATTGATAAAGAAGTTCTTTTTAATCTGAAATTACGCTATTTTGAAAGCTTGTGCCAAATAATGCCTCCTCCAAGTGCGAAAATTCCAACAATAAGCAAATGAGGCAGTAATCTTTGAGCAAAAGGAAATTGCTAAAATTTGATAAAACCTTATCCAAAAGTAACTCACGCAATTTATGACTAACACCCCGCTCACACTTGCAAGTTAAACCAGCTTAAGTTAAACAAGGATATCAAATGTTGCGTTCTAAGTTGGTTCATATAAAGCTGACTCAATTGTGCCAATATAAATGTCGTATAACTTACAACTACATCAATTAAAAAAAATGCTTTTGTTGAAATTTTCTGCAGATGTAAGACCACTAACATCTGAATTTGTTGAACAAAAGAGTTTTGCTCGTGACATTTGTTGGGTTATAACAGCTCCAATCTGACATCTCATGTTAGGCAGACACGAGTACAGTATTTATCGTTTTTCTTTTCAATCGTATGCAGCATTCATGTAAAATTGTATGTAGTTTAGCTTTTTTCAAATAATGCCATGGGGTAGTCATAGTCTTTTGCTTCTCATGGTATCGTCTTTGTAGTATTGTAAAGTAGTTTGTAGGTAGAGTAATCCGTAACATGTCTTGTAAAATTTTTAATGGAATATTAAAAAATAATCTGAATTTTGTTGAAAAATTAGCCCTGCAGTTACAATTAAATTCATTAGAAGTCAGTTATTGATAAGAAAGCCAAGAATGATTCAATTCACAATTCAACCAACGACTGCGTCTGGTTTATTGTTTCTTTAACGTCTAAATTCAAATATCTAGAGTATATTTTCTGCTTTCTCTACCTCCACCTTCACACTAATTCCACGAGCAAATTACCCAACATTGAAAGAACGACAATATGTGAACTTCACTTACATTTAAATGTTGAAACAGCCATGCCTTCATAATATTGGTAGCCATTTTTGGGAATATTCCTCTTTTCTTTTGCTTGCGTCTTTCTCCATCCTCGTCATCTTGTCCCGTGAAACTGTCACTTGAATCAAGCGTTGTCTCTGATGATGCGGGTGAACCTGTGAAAAAAAACAATCCAAACATTAAATTTTGAACATTCAGATCAAGAAAATCGTCTTTAAAGATATTTCTGTGAAAATCCTGCAACTTTGACAAAGTATTTCTGAGAAAGACTTGCTTAAACTTTCCAATTACA
The DNA here is from genome assembly GCA_004194395.1 of Aurelia aurita complex sp. Pacific. Lineage (NCBI taxonomy): Eukaryota > Metazoa > Cnidaria > Scyphozoa > Semaeostomeae > Ulmaridae > Aurelia > Aurelia aurita complex sp. Pacific. Next base: position 154,453 of record REGL01000346.1, on the reverse strand, counting down.
GTCAATTTATTTCGATAAGAAATCATCGAATATGAATAATATAACGTTTATGTAAAGAAACGACTTGTGCATGACAAATAGGATACATACAGATTGGGTGATTTGAATGGCCTAAGTAAGCTACTCTCAGTCTGTGTTTATTCAGTTTGCAGCGTAGTATATTCAGTTTGCAGTGAACACTAAATGACAAGTTACTTGTCTTCTTCTTTGTCATTTCCTTGTGTCGCAATTACTGTATTCTCCAAGCCAAATACAGACAGCACCGAAGCAAGTTTCCTCCTCTTCTGACAGTAATTGCGACATTAGGAAATGACAAAGAAGAAGACAAGTAAGTTGTCATTTAATTTTCATTGCAAAATGAATATACTACGAATGCAAACTGAATAAACACAGAGTTAGAGTAGCTGACTTAGGCCATTCAAATCACCCAATCTGTATGTATCCTATTGCTCATGATTTGTGGTACAAAATTTGAAAATAGCCTTAAATAACGGACTCATAGTATTAAACCTAGCTATAGACGCAACGAGATACCATAATCTGAAGATAGAAGACTGTTAACTCCTGTAAAAAAACAACAACCAAAATAAACCTGTAACTAGAAAGAAAACTGTTGAATCCTGCACGAGAAAAACGTTTATCGTTTTAAAAATCATAAGACATGCTTCCACTGGTAAGATTTTGCAATATATTTGCTATATTGTGTCTAACAATATGTGTTCGTTGCTGAATTTGTTGTGCTGTTATCTTCCACTGAGAAGACTGACAAACATATAGACCTGAAGCTTCATTATCAAATCTCTTATTTCTCTGAATCAAGTTGGCTAATAATCTTATCATTGACCAAGTTTTATTTTATGATCAATTAAAGAAGAACTCAAAGAGAACTTCTACTTTGCATATCTTGGCGGGAAAAGACACTAGGTCATCGGAGATTCCACCATGAATCATAATTCAAAAACTTGGTGAAGGTGAAGGCGAAGTTGCGGTTTTTAGCGCCAAGCGCTGGGATCACAGAAGTAGCTAAGCGCTGATCAAGTCCACGACCCCTTGTCATGACGCTCAAGTGGTGGGGTTCTACCGGGTAACGAACCCTGTCCACCTGACTGCTCTGGCTGCAAAGTCAGAGGATTACACCACTGCGCCACAACACCTTCTGCAACAACTGCAATAAAAATATCAAAAACTGCAATAAACTAGAAAGTAAAACTAGAAAGAAAAAGTTAATGTCTGTCTCACATCTGATGTCACGCAGATCGACCAAGCTGGATCTCAATATCTACTCGGCAAAGTGTGACGTAATAACTTTGAAAGTCAAGAGAACAAGTTGTTCGACATCATGAGCAATTAGCAAAGTAGCCATAGGCCCTCATGCTCGTTTTTCTTCATTGCCAAGGCACACAATGTTCAATCCTGAATTTTCTTCCAACTCTTGAATCTGTCGATGCCGATGATAGCCAGCGTTAACAACAAATGCAAACGCAGCCAATGCTTTAAATACAGGTATCTTACCTTCATCTTCTGGTCTCCTTGCTAACGCACAACTTGGAAGATTGTTTGGAAATGATCCACTTCGGCAAACTGGAGATGTAGGCACTGCGCTAGAACATGATTCCTGTGGGTAACTCTCTAGAACGTTTGCTGGCCAACTGACAATTGGTTTCTACAAATAAAAAAATATCCCCTAATTGCCTTCAAGATTTGTATCTTTATTTGCAATAGAAATGTTTGCATCCTAGTTTGCTCTTTGGTGATGACTGTGGCGTTGCCAGTAGTAGAAAGGCGGGGATGGATCAAAGTGCAGTCATGAGTAAGAGGGGGTTGAGAAAGGCATGCACACTCACTTTCACTGCACTATTGCTCAGGAGGAACGCTGACTTGAGAAAAATTGCGTCCAAAACTGGGTGCTAAAGTTATTTGAGACCGTTTACATTTGATTAGAAATGTCACATTGAAATGGCTTGTCAAAGGCAATACATACCATTGGCATAGTAGCGAAGACTGCTTGGACCACTTTGTTGATGCCATAAAATTCTAACCAGTCAAATTACGCGAAATCTTGCTTTGTTACGAATTGATTGATTTGATTGGCTAAGACTGACAGGCATCAAAAGGGCATGGCTCAAGCCGCTCTTGCAAAGGTTTATAGCCCTTAAGTTATCAGCAAATCATCAAGAAATTTCACTCGAACACTCTTAGCCCAAATAAAACATGCAAGCTCTTAGCTCTAACCGTAGAAGCATGATTTGATGAATAAATCTAAAACTTTCAATTTTTGAAAGGAACTATGAAACTTTTCAGGCCTACGCAACCGATCGACTTAATACATCAGTTCTTATAGTTCGTTACCTTTCAAGATAACACTGAGTGGCTACTTGAAAACAAGAAAGCGAAGCGGAATAATGCTCAAGGGCTCTTATTAGTTGAGTGCTGGCGTACCATGCTATTTGTCTGCTCCGTTATTCCGTTGCAAAGTGAATCTTATTGACGAAATTATCTTATAGCACTTATAATTTCTTATCCAATGTCCTAAAGTGCGATGAAGGCTAATAATGTATTGTATTTCAAACAAGATGATACAAGATTAAAACTTCGATGCAATCATGCAAGTTGCTCAAAAATCTTAGTAAAATCTACGTGTCAAGCCAATTAAGATAATGAAAATGTGGCTGAGAAAAATATTAAAACATAATTCATTAAGAGTTAGTTTATGCTTAGAGGTGTGGTCATGTTAAGAACTCAGAATGTTTACCTCCACCTAAACTTCGTAATCGTCAATCGAACGACCACTTAATGGTTTCTGAATTAGGTTGGATGCAATGCAACGCAACAAAATTCTTATCCAAAGATTATTTAAACTTTCCGTCTTGCTGACGGGACGGTTGAATGAGTTCTCCTGTAACTTAAGTTTTGTAGTTAACTTCTTACAAACTTTGTTATCTACGTTTTTAGTATTTTGTCCCTAAAATACTAAAAATAAAGTTTGGTATGGTGGTAGCACCTATTATGCGAATTCCATTTGGAACTGGAAACACCAGAGAACTATGAGAGATTGCCAAGTTCAAGCAAGTATATCGTGCGTTTCAAAGCCTGTAAATTGTATGTTTGGGGGAAGACTACATTGATGCAGTTTTACTCGCAAATTTACAATAGACTGGCAACAGATTTTGTTAACATGGCCACAAGCTCAGCCAGAACATAATAAACTCTGGATCAAGGATCAAAAGAATCAAAAAGAATGTTCTTACTTCTTGTCACAACACTAAAAATGCAGTTAAACTGAGTTTAGAAAATAGGTTATCTCAATGCTAACGCATTCCTTTGCTGCAATGTCAACGCATCTCTTTGCTGCAAATGTTATGCTCGAAACGTCGTGTAAATCTTAGTTCTTTGCACGATGTCGAATTTTTAATTTAATTTATGACTTTAATGTCAACCAAGCATAGGGGTGTTTTATAGACTTGCTTGTAGGGGCTGAACAAGATTTTTGTAAACAATAGGAAAGTGCGGGACAACCCGCGCACGTGACTAAAGCCTTGGGTTTTTAATGGCGGCCGGTTTCGTTGCAGTGTTTTCTTGTCTATATCTGTGAAATGTGATGGAAATTTTGAAATCCATTAAAACTTTTAAATATTCCGCGTTAGAAAAGTAGAACAAATCCTCCACCAAAGCTTCGATCACCAAGATTATCGCAGATACTTTGGATAACTATTCTCTGAGCAAGATTGTCATTAGCTATGTTGTGTTTAGCCTAAACACATTCGATGATTTGACACGCAGAGCCACGCAGAGAGGACGGGTTGTACAGCCCCTTTAAAAGTCTGTTTCATTAGCCATCCATGAAGACGAAAGACGAATTCTTTTTGTTTGAGAAGATAAATCAAAGTCAAATGTTATTTTGAATCTCTTGAGAGCTCTAACAAAGCATTTTCAAGAACATTTTCAAAACATGTTTATAATGTTTATGTTTATGCCTTATGNAAACGAATGTTCTCCCTGCATTCTCAATGCTTCTTGTGAAATTCAATGATTGCAAGAGGCAAACAGAAAATGAACGCAATCTCTTACTTAGGCCGTCAAAATATTGGCAACGTATGTCACAAAGTACCACAATTCTATCATGTTTACTTCCAAGGCATCGAGGAAACAGTTTGCCGTCTCTTGCGTAGAAGGACTGAAGATCATGAAGCACTTATAGCTATGTGAAGGAAGCTTGTTTGCCATCAGTTTCAAAGAGTCTTACAGATCCGTAGCTTCAAGAACATTCCTTGATAAACTTCACCAGAAACGCAGTCCCTCTGTCTAAGAGGTATCTTTATTGGACAAATGAACAGTGAGCATGGAGAACAATTCTTTCTAGGTGAAGCAAAACAATCACAGAACCAAAAATACTGTAAGTTTCATATATCAGAATTTGTTCACAGCATTGTAACGAATGACGAATTGTTTCAACCAAGCATTTCTCTGTGTTGAAAGCATTCCTTCCACATCATGATCTAAAGAGCTGAAGGGACAAGTTATCACATATTCACAGGTTCCTATGGTCACAGAGGTCTGCAGAAAGCGTCATTGGTGGAGGTTCTTAGAGGAATGATATGATAGCAGCATAGTAAACCTGCACAATTAGTGTGCTGCAAAAGAAGAATTTCTCTACCAGAAACTTGCTTGCCACACCCTTTGAGCATGAAATGTCAACTTTGAAGAAACAAACTTCAAAAATAAGACCCTCCAAAACAGTCGATATCTTTATCAATCTAATGGAAGAACCTTGCAATACCGATCTAAAGAGATCAGCGAGATTTCTTAGCAGATTTTGGTTACTTCAACAAAACTCAAAGGTTTTCTGAGCTCCTGGAAATCAAGAGTATTGCAAAGATACCCAGACTTTAAACACATTTATGACTCAGCATCGCGATAAGAATCTACCAAAGAAAGAGTGGCAAAGAAGGGTAGGGGTAGTTTGCGAAGACAAATTCCATATCAATACTGCTGATAGGATTTGAGTGAGGAAGGAACAAAGATGGAAGCCTGGAAAAAGGCTGTTATAAACTAAATTCGATTGTGTGTTCCAATTAAAATAAACTTTTGGTGTAGCATTGTTCAACTCTCCATGCAAAATGTGATACAACGAGACTTAAAGATAAAATTCGGAGTTGTGTTGGAGTCGTCCAGTTTCCCTTCTGGCATTTCAGTGTTAGCTATGGCCTAGCCTTCTTGTCGAATTGTTATTTCTAATCAATAAAGAGCTGGTAGATCTGCAATGAGGAAACAAAATAGCTTATTTTAGAATGATAAGAACTTGCTGGATTTAGCAACCAAGGTACAAGTGCAAAGCATACTTCGTTAAAGGTATGTAAAATTCTTTTCCTGCAAGAGATGTTTTCAATTCTGAGCGAGCAACGCCCGTTACCTTTACTTGAAGCAGTTATAGGTTCAGATGGGGCAGTAAACGGAAACAGCAAGCGCCAGCATGGTTGGCAACGAGGCAGAGACTAAAATGGTCAAGAAACTAGATCTAATATCAAACTTTGCCTAGAAAGCATCGATTGCATGGATAGATGATAGGGTAGTAAGCATAATGCAAGCTGGATAAAACCTTCTGTACTGTCAGAACGACTGCACCAGCTTGCTATGCAAAGAGGTAAGGAACTCAATTGGTTAAGAAAATTATATCTAATACCAAACAATTGCTCATAGAAAGCAAAGATTGCACGGATATATGATAGGGTATTGAGCCTAATGTAAGCCAAATGAAGCCTTCCCTATTTTCAAAATGATTACGCCAGCTTGGTGCGCAAAGAGGCAAGAACTCAAATTTTCAGGCAATCATGAAATATCATATGGATAATAGACAACAGCTGCTTGGAACGGGGACAGGACAGCAAGCCTAACGCAAGCCAGATAAAACCTTCCCTTCTTTCAAAACGACTATACCAGCTGAGAACGAGGAGAGGTATAGGAAATCAAGCAACCGAAGAACGTATTAAATATCGTATCAGCAATAGGCAACGGCTGCTTGGAAAGTGGACAGGACNTGAAATATCATATGGATAATAGGCAACGACTGCTTGGAACGTGGACAGGACAGCAAGCCTAACGCAAGCCAGATAAAACCTTCCCTTCTTTCAAAACGACTACACCAGCTGAGAGCGCGAAGAGGTATAGGAAATCAAGCAACCGAAGAACGTATTAAATATCGTATCAGCAATAGGCAACGACTGCTTGGAAAGTGGACAGGACAGCAAGCCTAATGCAAGCCAGATAAAACGTTCCCTTCTTTCAAAACGACTACGCCAGCTGAGAGCGCAAAGAGGCATAGGAAATCAAGCAACCAAAGAACGTATTAGATGTCATATCAGCAATAGGCAACGACTGCTTGGAAAGGGGACAGGACAGCAAGCCTAATGCAAGCCAGATAAAACCTTCTCTTCTGTCGAAACGACTACGCCAGCTGAGAACGAGGAGAGGTATAGGAAAGCAAGCAGCAGAAGAACATATTAAATATCATACCATACCTGATATATGCTTCTCTGATAGATACAAGGGTACCAAATTCTATCAATAGCTGTGTTTGATGAGTAGGACGAAGACATATTTGTTTGTATTTACTCAGCAGTTCATTCATTGAATGATAAGACCATAAACCGCCTTGAGAGACCAAGAGAGCAAATTAAAATCGCATGTGTTAAGTTGAGCATCATCAGACCGAATCCCGCTCATCTAATTAGTCAGGAGAATCAAGATGTCAATCACTCTATCATCGATCTGGCTTAACTCTTGAAAGAGGCTTACAGCGAGTGATCTGGAAAGGAGGTTAGCTTTATTTTTCTAACGTTTCTATGGGTATATTTTGTGGATATGTCTGTGGAAAGTGTATGACGACTTAGTGGGCTTCTCAACCGTTGGGACGTTGAGCTGGTTGCCAAGGTTACATTGTATCTGATAGATGTTGCGCACTGAAACATTCTTAAAGGCACACTGTCGTGGCATTGATTGGATGAATAATACAATAAATCTGGAAAGAATTAGGCAAGCTTCAGTAATTTCACTGTACAAAGAAATTCGTGAAGGTGATAACGATCTGAATCCCTTTGTTCTTGAAACAAAGTATGAGCCATGGGCATAAAGGCTTGGTAATTATTCCAAGGCCAGGTCTTTTGATAATGATCAAAACATCGCAACTAGCCAATCACAGCCACGACAGTGTGCCTTTAAATTACGTGTACCTACAACTTTAATGCTACGCTTTTGACACCTCGAATTTCTTCCATAGCAAAGGTACCTGGGGATGTGCCCAGGATGTGCCGCGCTCAAGTGTGTACTTTTTCCAAATTTCTAGTCTAGCCAAGCGTGACAGAACAGAAACTGCGCGCGATGCGTTAAATTCACAACTTTAAACCTCCCTAGCTCCATGGAACAGATCCGGAAATTGGTTAACATTTGATATTTTCTTATATTTTCTTCTTTGGGCCTTAAACGGGGTCTTGATTTAGCAGTCTGGCAACCCATTTTTGTTAATAGTAAACTAGCTAAATGAACAAAATCAACCTTTCGAAATTTCCGAGCTCAAACCAAAAATTTTGAGATATTGGCTGACTCGAAAGGCCTGGAAATGAATCTAGCCAAGGGTATGACTTTTTTAGAAATTGGTCGAGGCAAGGGTGCCATTTTCGTAAAATTAGTATAGTCAACTTTGAATATGCTCGCGGCAGACCCCTACCCAAAATTTAGCCAAGAAGCCCTCCATGGGCGCAGTGGTGTGATCCTTTGACTTTGCAGCCAGAACAGTCAGGCGGACAGGGTTTGATTCCAGGTAGAGCCCAACCACTTAAGCCTCATGACAACGGGTCGCGGACTCAATTTGGTCTTCTCTACCTCTACGTTGAGCTAAAAACCGCACCCTATCAGGCGTTTCTATACGACAAACTAGGGCAGCTGGCAAGCTAAAGGTCCATTGGTCCGCCCTTTCTGCATTGCCACATTGAAATACATATTTATGAGATCTACAATCATTTGTACTGCCAACAATGCAATGATGTAAAACATGGAAATGCCCTTCAAATTGCAGCTGAGGCTTGAGGAAAAGAGAAGGGGAATTAATGACTCACAGGAGTCATTCTTGTATCGAAGCATCAGATGGGCTATTGCTATAACTGCGGTTGGGCCTTCTTCTTTTGGTAAAGATGGCTGAATGCTGTAATCATCTTCGATTGAGTTTTATCTCATACGGTACTTATGAACTTCTACGAAATTCGGTTAGTCGCTAGAGTTAATTCGTTCGTCTGATGAACAACAAAATGACCTTTAAAGCAAATACTAAAAGCGATGATTACCAATAAAATTTCCAGTATCTTCATTTCTCCAGAGCATCGCTTTCTTTCTCAAAAATCAATACCAGTCACAGTTATATGGAATATGTGTATGCATGTGTGTGGAAAATTTCATGTGTAAACGTGAGCACCCATCATTCGTACCTAACTAACAGTCTAAAAGCCAGAAGATAAAGCATCAAAATCATTTACTTACCAAAAACTTTCAACATCTTTTATCTTTCACCTCTACAAATAAGCAGTGTCCTTTACTCACACGCTTTATGCCCCATAAAAAACGGGCTCCGTACGTCTTTATGTACATGGCAAAACATGGCTGACATGCAAACGAGGCCTTGTTGCCTGGAGACAAAGTCTGCACTTTAAATTAGGCCAATGTTTATCTGGGTCTAATGAACATGGCACATTGCTCATTTTGACGAAACAATCATAACAGAATGATCACTTTTTGATGAAGAAATCTAGAAATGATGAGCAGTAGGAAACAATAATGTTGTGTACCAATAACCTTATGATTATGTCTACCTTATTTTAATTTCAACAGTTAGTTCTCAACCTCGTGGTGCCATTATTGATAACATTTTCGATCATCATGAGAATTGAAAGGTTCCATTGTTATTTTTAGTCCAAATCCACTCGAAGCTCATTGTCCAACAACAAGGGGACAGTCTCTCTATAAAGTCTAGCCAAATGCATTGGATAAACACCATTGTTTAAGTCCAGAGATATTTTAAAGTTATCAACATAATAACTGAAATAACAGACAAACGATGAAATTAATTTTCTAGACAACGTGAGGTAAGTCGTTGCTTAGTAGTGTACCTGCAACAGCTCCCATGGACGATNTAAGCAGTGTCCTTTACTCACACGCTTTATGCCCCATAAAAAACGGGCTCCGTACGTCTTTATGTACATGGCAAAACATGGCTGACATGCAAACGAGGCCTTGTTGCCTGGAGACAAAGTCTGCACTTTAAATTAGGCCAATGTTTATCTGGGTCTAATGAACATGGCACATTGCTCATTTTGACGAAACAATCATAACAGAATGATCACTTTTTGATGAAGAAATCTAGAAATGATGAGCAGTAGGAAACAATAATGTTGTGTACCAATAACCTTATGATTATGTCTACCTTATTTTAATTTCAACAGTTAGTTCTCAACCTCGTGGTGCCATTATTGATAACATTTTCGATCATCATGAGAATTGAAAGGTTCCATTGTTATTTTTAGTCCAAATCCACTCGAAGCTCATTGTCCAACAACAAGGGGACAGTCTCTCTATAAAGTCTAGCCAAATGTATTGGATAAACACCATTGTTTAAGTCCAGAGATATTTTAAAGTTATCAACATAACAACAAACGATGAAATTAATTTTCTAGACAACGTGAGGTAAGTCGTTGCTTAGTAGTGTACCTGCAACAGCTCCCATGGACGACGTTCTTCCTTGTCTCCTAGCTACTTTAAACCGGCAAAAGCCTGTAATACATCAAATCTATTGAAAAAATATCTACAAACATAAGAAGGCATCGTTCTAAACACCTATCATACCATTCTGTTGCAAAATCCTTTCAATATACATCAACATATTGCCATTTCGAAAGTATGATATCTGGCTATCCGCAAGCCCATATTCCGTCATTTCAGCCTCGTTTGTGTGTAAGGGGAATTTTGAAATTGTTTTAACAGGTGCTTTTAGTTATCACAATCAATTATGGTAGTCAACTTATTCGGTATCAATTTATGGATTAGTGTGCGTGTTTGGAGCTAGCGCCTAGGTTTTAAAACTTGAGCAAGCATCACTACACAACCGCATTTTTATATATTCCAATAAAAAGTTACAATACATATTATAAGCTACACTACTAACAAAATTACTGTTCAATACTACTAGATATGTAGATTACCATACGATACCACGGAGAGCAAAAGGCTGTGTCTACCCCACGGCCATTACCACCAAAATCTCACTCAAATTAGATGTCACGTGTCCAAGAACAGCATTTCGGGCACTCTGTTCTACCATTAATTTCTATCACAAGAGTAATCATAAAGTTTTGTAACCTTCATGAAGGCAGTTGGGCACAAGGACTCCTGAAGCTCTTAATATGAGATGAGAAAGATTTTAATCTTTGTATCTAAATTGAAAGGTCAATTGACAACAATCAGCGGCCTAGTTAGATCTGAAAGAGTCTGGTACCCAGGGTAGATCTGAACCAGCAAGCCTAAAGATCTTGAGCGATATAGTTTCATGAATTTTTTACCAATTTCTGGGTCCTTTTCTACAATTTCAAGGACGAAGTCTCTTCAAGAACACTTTAAAATCCAGGACAGGTTTAATATGATCAGTACTATGCGTACTTTTTATAAGAAAATAAGAATTTGGGCCAGTATTGAAAGTTTCTTAAAACTATCAGATCTGTGCCCTCCTGAACATTTCAAAACAAGGTGCTTTGAAGCCTGTCCTATGTGTAGACATTACTCAAGTACTTTCTGGGTGATAGGATACAGCATGGATACAGGAAACAAGTGAGAATAAAGAAAAAAGCTGGAGTTTCTTAATTTTTTGGAGATCTGTGAGTCTGAGTTTCTTATAAGCAGTTTCTTATGAAAAAATACGTGTCTTTTGGGTCATATTGAATAGTGAATAGACCACGCAGCTATACCTCATCAAATAATCTTTAGGGAAGATCGAGCTGTATACCAGTATAGCATGATCTAATAGGATTTTTGAGAGCCCTGTGAAATATCCCAAAGAAATATCATTTGCAGAAGTACTATATCAACCAGCCAACTGGCATCAAGCAACACGCTCAAAAATAGTAACGGGAAAAGGTCTAGCCTGTTAAGGGCCTTCTTTTTTCAAAAAATAAACTTTGGAAAAATTTGGAAAAAAAAACTTTGGAAAGGAAAGGTCTAAATAAAGCCAAGAACTGCTGACGATGGCTGACTTGTGGAAACAAAAATCGCTTAACAGAAGTGACAGACGAAATAGCTGATCATAACTGCACACAAAAATTCTCAGGATAAATTCGTACTGAGACAAAAGACAATTTATTATCACAGAATTAATGCCCACGTGTAAAAAAGTGAATAAATCACATGTTCGAAAGCCATGTCCCATGGCCCATGTGGTATACCGATTCTATAAACATGACGTCAACAGTTTTGGAAAGAAATGAAGTCCCTTAAAAGCCATATCTGCATCTGAAACTTTTTTCACAGACGATAAAGATACAAATTCTGAAACAAGTAATCCATCATGGTTTCACTCAATGAATCTTGAAGAAAAGAAAGTGATGATAAACCTTGCAAGTGGGCTTAAACATGACTGGCTCGTCTCTTTTCTAAACAACCGCGAACGATTTTGCAGAGTAAATGGTGTTTCATCTGACATAAGTGATAATAATTGTGGTGTTCCCCAAGGCTCTCGTCTTGGCCAACTGTTGAGAGTAATCTTAAGGTGGATCTTGGGATTGCCCATGGAAGTTCAGGTGGATCTGCACTTAAGGTGGCTTGCTACTAAAAATTTAATTCGTTGATCGGTGATAAGGTGGCTCATTACAAATGAAAAATAAATTCAAAACACCAAGGTGTCTCACTACTGAGAACAAGTTAACAAAGATGCACACTTGGTGTCCTGCTTGTCCTTGTGGCTTGACTGCAAAGTCACGTGATTCGCTAACCGCAAAAACCGAGGTAAAACATAAATCTTTGAGCTTCGAATAGGTATGCTGAATGAATGGTTCGTAACATGAAGAATATTGCAACTCGACAAAAACGTCACTTGAAAAATTGAAAATAAAATAATTATCAAAGATTTTCTCTTTCCTCAAAAGAGAATAAAAGGACGGGAAATAATGAAAACACTTCAAGATGATTAAACTGGTCAAGACGGAAGAAATTCAAACCACATGTCAAACATATTGAAACACATTGTAACAGAAAAGAAAGAAAGAATGAAATGCAGAATCTGTTCGATACATTAAATCGTGAAGAGAAAACATAGAGAAAAGGATAGCATTCATGCAAAGAAAACAACAGCAACCCACAAGTTGATATTTAACAGTAGGAGGCGGTATATTATTGCCTTAAAGAGAATTAATAACAATGTAAATACGTTAATACTCAAAACAGGCCTTAATGAAATGGATAACTTATGACATACAATAGACCAAGGAGGTCGAGAGAGTTCTTTCTCTCACTTTCAAGCAACCGCATTATCATTGCATTGGCTTACACTAAATATTCCCTGGGCTCTAACTGGTTTAAAAAAAACAGGCTGCGATTGGCGAAAGCCTGTTTGGAACATCTCCACGAGCAGGGCCGTAGCTACATTGGGGGTGCTGGGGGTGCGGCACCCCCCCTGGCCAAATCTCAGTCGGCAAATCAAGTAAAAGTTACACTCAGTCGGCAAATTCCTGAGATCAGAACAAGAGCAGTTCAGCCTTGCCAAGTTACGTTACGTCACAATACAAAGTTCGTTAACGTTAATTTTGCTTAGCAGAATTTCTGCTCGTCGTTTAGATTACGAGAACGAACATTTTTTGTAGCCTTATTGTTTTTTATCTAACATTTCTGTGAAGCTCTGTCGTTATCACATTTTTTATAACTGTCCAGGCACCAAGGAACAGACATTCCCTTACCAGAGGGTAACCAATATGATTTTCGGGAATCGGGAATCGCCACTTTTTTGGAATTATGAGCCGGGAATCGTCAGATTTTTCAATTTGGCAACAGCTTTCGGGAAGCAGGATTGGCCCATATTGAAAAACTGGGGCTAGATTCATTGCTTCAGCCTCACGTGATGTGCCTCATTTCGGCAGTTGCGTGGCCACGGATGGGGTTGTCAAAAGATGGTCCTCGAGGTTCTTTCAAAATGAAGAGAAAGTAGTTGTGTATAGGCAGGGAAG